>CM016562.1:44736157-45029378 GCA_003412495.2 Echium plantagineum
GTTTTTATGTTATAAAGAGTGGGTTTTTAATTGTTGGGTTGAAATTTTTAGTATAAAATGACTAATTTGCCCCTCACGTGCCCCTCACATGACCTCACTAACGGCCAACTTAACGGCAGAGTTCACGAAGTGGCCTAATAAGACACTTTATTAAACATGTGTGATCAAATGGAACATTTTAAAACATGTATGATCAAACGGTGAATGGTTTGAAACATGTATGATCGAATAGGCCATTAGTCCTAATATTAATGAATATAATAATAATAATAATAATAAATATGATAATAATGATAATAATAATAATAATAATAATAATAGTAGTAGTAGTAGAGATAATGATAGTTATAATAATAATAATTATAATAATAATAATAATAATAATAAATATGATAATAATAATAATAATAATAATAATAATAACAATAATAATAATGCGAATTTCTCAATGTAATCAAAGTAGCTTGTGTAAATGTAGTATTTTTAGAATACTTTGTTATAATTATAAGGGCAAATGGCACCGGACATCACTAACGTTTGATTTATTTACCATATTTATCACTGACGTTCACTTTCGTGCCAAATACATCACTCATGTTTCAATACTACTCAACCCGTCTACTTTTCACCAATTTTGCTGAAATTGCAATTTTAAGCACAAAAGGTAGAAGGAGAATTTAGTCACGACACTTAAAAATATACCTGTTTCGTTTTCAACATATTTTCAAGATTGTACTTGTTAAATTTTGGGGCTTTTCAAAAATTGAACATGTGCTGTTTCTCGAAAGCTTCAATTGATGGCCAATTACGGGGGAAATGTAATATGTAGAAGTAGTTACTAATAATTTTAAGTGTTGTGACTAAATTGCCCTTTTAACTTTTGTGTTTATAAATGGGATTTCAGCAAAATTGACGAAAAGTAGACGGATTGAGTAATATTGGAACATGAGTGATGTCTTTGGCACGAAAGTGAACGTCAGTGGTAAATATGGTAAATAAATCAAACGTTAGTGATATCCGGTGTCATTTGCCCTAATTATAAATATTGTAACCCTGTCATGTTTTTCCTCATTCGATTCCCTTATCTGAAGTAATGGATGATTACGCCCAATTTGGGAGTAATGGGTATTACCTCAAATGGGGTAATGGGATTAACTAAGGAATGCAATGAATATCAATTCTTAAGTACCAAACCAAGTCATTCAATTTCATTCTTGTTTAATTCAATCCATTCCACCATACCAAACACACTCTAAATGTTTTTCATTTAATCTTAACAAACTGAAAATCGGATATAACTTCAGTTCCAAGAAAATCGGATCAAGAATGCAGGTTTCAGAACACCTTTTTTTTTCGACAATGGAATAAGTATCTTATTAGGAGGAGGTTGTGAAAATGGGGACCGGGAAGAGAAGGTTCGCGGTGGTCATGGATATGACGGGACGGTAGGGATGCCGTTGGTTGTGTTTACCCTTATTCGATGATTAACGTGAACGTTGGAGGACTCATAAGACCATGAAGAGAGCAGACAAGAAGACGAATTCGAAGTAAACACCACGCGGTCCACGCCACCACTATTATTTTACTTTATTAGTAGTCTATATTATAAGACCATCACGGACCCCATATAAACCAAACCTCATCGTACAGGACAAAGACCAAGACCGCAGGTTTCTCATCTTGATGATGCATCATGGTCCGGTCCTCATTACCACCGTAGTCTTTACTCCATCAATTCATTTTTCTTTGGTTGCATGTTTACCACTCGTCTACTCCAACACGAGATTTTATTTATCACTCCAACTGAACTATGCCTTGAGATTCTTTCTATTGTTTCTCAAACCGATAACTACAATTTGTGGGAAATTACATTGATACTGCACCCTTCATTCTTATATATATCACCCTCTACATATTTTACTACTCCATCTAATAATATTGATTCCCCTAGGATACTATTTACAATTACATACATTGCTCGCTTAGTTAGTAAAAAAGGATGGGAAGAATTAAACTAATTTCCATCCAAGTTGCAATATTCATCATAATACTATCTGTGTTCAATTCTTTATTAGCAGTGAGCCAAATAACAAGTAATATCACCACAGATCAACAAGCTCTTCTTTCCCTCAAAGATCATGCGAGTGACCCTGAAAAATTGATATCAAGCAATTGGAGCTTAGGCAGCCCTGTCTGTGACTGGTTTGGAGTCACCTGCAATAGGCGCCATGGTAGAGTTTCCGCCTTGAATCTTCGCAATGTCGGTCTGAGTGGTACTATTCCTTCTCATGTCGGGAACCTTTCGTTTCTTGTACGTTTAGACCTCGCAAACAACAGCCTACAAGGCAACATCCCCAAGGAACTCAGCCGTCTGCGAAGGCTAAAGTACATGGATCTTGGATTTAATTTACTTGATGGAGCTGTGCCTCGATGGTTAGGTTCATTAGCAGACCTTCGAGTATTATATCTCAACGATAACAAATTCTCAGGTCAGTGCGATGATATGTCTCCTCGTAACCTCGTTGATTGCGATAATATTACATATATTGTACTCCATTAACATTTTGTTAGTGTCCCCCTTTCCGGGAACTGGACCAATAAGTTATCTGTCCTACCAAATTGGTCTGTAAGCTTATTGAATGGAGTATATTTTTTGTACTGATACCAGTCCGATAACTCATCGGGATACCGGTTCAGGGTATATATGCTAAAAAATTAGAAAAAACATATATAACATCTAAAGTTTAATATCGGATATGTTATCGGATACTTTATTTGATCAGGTAACTTATCGGACATCGGTTTAAATTATTATCCATTCACAGACCATTACTTTACCGATCGGATAAATAATTGACCAGGAATTTTGGACCGAGTGAACGGATCTCGATTCTCCTGATCACTATATTTTGGATTGATCCTAAATCGTGTTATTCACTTTTGACTAGGTTCTCTGCCGGTGGAACTATCGAATTTAACGATCTTGAATGAATTAGATATGAGCACAAATCTAATAACAGGAAATGTTCCAGAAGAATGGGGGATGAGCTTTGGTAACTTGAGGAATCTGACTTTGGCAAACAACACATTAACAGGACAGTTTCCTTTGCCAATCTTGAACATGTCATCTCTTGAAATGGTCGTTTTTTATAATAATAGGTTGTCTGGACCAATACCAAAGGATATTTGCCTCGAATTATCTAATCTACAAGTTCTCCACCTAACAGACAATGATATGGAAGGAAGGATACCAGCAAGTATCAAACATTGTTCCAGGCTACAACAATTAACTTTAGATAACAACAAATTAAGCGGACCAATACCTAGAGAAATTGGGAATCTCACTAATTTACAAATATTACTTCTTGGACGCAATAATCTCAAAGGTACGGAAACATATATGCTCTTGAGCATGTTAGATTAATTTTTCAGTAAACTAAGTTTTAGAATTCACTACCCATCTCATTTTATACTCCGTTTGTTTTTTTGAAATATCAACTTTTATAATTGATATATTTTGCCTTTCATGGTCAACAACACACGATTTAAAACATAAATATCTCTTATTCTACATCCGATTTTTTTTTAAAAGTTGATATTTCAAAAATATATAAAGAGATGAATCTAACAAGATCCCACATGACTATTTTATTCCTTATCGGTTATTGAAAATTCTTGATCAAAGATTGTGGTGCCTTTTTTTCAGGTCGAATACCCGAAACAGTTGGTAAACTCGAAAGGCTAGAGTATCTGTACTTAGGTGAAAACAGCTTAACAGGTCCTATACCACTGTCAATCTTCAACATGACCAAACTCAAAGTACTCTCATTACTTAATAACTACCTCTCAGGGAAGTTTCCTTCAAACATGGGCAACTCCATGACCAACATTCAATATATGCACCTTGCAGGAAACTTATTCAATGGAATCATTCCACCTTCACTTTCAAATGCTTCTAACCTCATAAACATAGACTTCGGTTACAATTATTTATTTGGAAATGTACCCGACTCTCTTGGAGATTTACAATTTCTGAAACATCTCGGTCTAGGAGAGAACAATCTTTCAATCCAACCGAGCTTCTTCTCCTCAATTTCAAAATGCAAATTATTGCGTAAGCTTTGGTTGTTCGCCAATCCTCTAAATATGAATCTACCGAAATCCATTGGGAATCTTTCAGATACTTCAATTGAATCTCTCTCATTTACCCGTTGTGGTCTTAAAGGAAGGATTCCCGAAGAAATTGGTAAACTGGGTAGCTTGATAAAATTGCTACTTTGGGGCAATTATTTTAGTGGAGAGATTCCTTCAACTGTGGGGAATTTGACTCAGCTTCAAGGAATTGATGTTAGCTATAACCAACTTGAGGGTTGGATTCCAAGTGGCTTTTGTAATTTGAAATCTTTGGGAGAGTTGGATTTGTCAGGTAACAAGCTTTCTGGTGCTCTGCCTGCTTGCATAGGAAATCTTACTTCACTTAGGTCTCTCTCTTTAGGTTCAAACAATTTTACTTCTGAGATTCCTACATTGATTTGGAGCCTTCGTGATCTTTTGGATTTCAACTTATCATCCAATTTTTTTGTTGGGTCTATACCTTTTGATATTGGGAATATGAAGCAATTGAGTTCACTTGATTTCACGAGCAATAATTTCTCTGGTGAAATACCAACTTCCATTGGATCATTGATGAGTTTAGGGGTGCTTCGATTGTCAAAGAATATGTTTGGAGGGTTGATCCCTGAATCTCTTGGGAAAGCGATATCCTTGAAGGAGTTGGATTTGTCATACAACAATCTTGTTGGTGTAATTCCGAAATCAATTGAAGCGTTGATACATCTCGAGTTATTTAATGTGTCGTACAATAAGCTAAGTGGGGAAGTTCCGCAGAAAGGAAGGTTTGGAAACTTCAAGATTAATTCATATTTAGGGGATCATGATTTGTGTGGGGAACCTTTGTTTCAACCTTGTAAAGTGGTTCATCATCATAGATCAAGAAAGATAAAGGTTCTTGGAATAGTGTTGGGTTCAATTGCAAGTGCATCTATCTTATTGGTGTTAATGATAGTCTTTTATGTGAAATGGATTCGAGTGAGGAAATCATCTCCTCAAATTGATGTCCAGATTCCGAAAATGCATGAAAGAGTGTCGTACTATGACCTGCAACGAGTAACTAACAAATTCAGTGAGAATAATTTGCTTGGTGCAGGAAGCTTTGGTTCAGTTTATAAAGGAACACTTCCAGATGGTAATTTCTGGGCCATAAAAGTGTATGATATGGAGCATAAAAGTTTATTGAAGAGTTTTGATAGAGAATGTGAAATTTTGAGGAGCCTTCGCCACAGAAATCTTACGCAAGTCATCACTAGTTGTTCTAGTCCAGATTTCAAGGCTTTAATACTGGAATACATGCCTAATGGGAGTCTAGAAAGATGGTTACATTCAAGTGAGCATGTTTTGGATATCTTGAAAAGATTAGACATAATGATCGATGTGGCCTGCGCTTTGGAGTATTTACACAACGGATTTACATCACCTGTGGTTCATTGTGACCTAAAGCCTAGCAACATCCTGTTAGACGAAGATATGGTTGGTCATGTAAGCGACTTTGGAATCTCTAAGCTATTTAGTGATGGAGAAAGTTTCGTACTAACCGAGACCGTGGCAACATTAGGATATATGGCACCAGGTAAATTTCTTTTTTCAGTTGTTCATTAAACTTGTTTCAAGTTATTTTTGTTTTTCATATGAAAAAAAATGTTTATCTAGTTAGTGGAACCTGCCTTTGTTTTTTCTATTTTGTAATAGAGTATGGAGTAGAAGGACGTGTATCTACACAGTGCGATGTTTATAGCTATGGAGTTGTATTGATGGAAGTGTTCACTGGAAGAAGACCTTCCGATTCTATTTTTGGTGGTGAAATTACTCTTAGAGATTGGGTCGAGGAATCAATACCGAGTTCGGTAAGCCAGATTATTGATCCAAACTTGCGACAACATGGAGGCGACCAATTAGGCAAAGAAGAGTTATGTTTGTGTTCCATATTGAAATTGGCTCTAAATTGTACAAATATTTCACCACAGCACAGAGGCAATATGAAAGATGTAGAAGCAGCTTTGAGGAAGATCAGACTTGCATTCATTGCAACTAGTAATTAATAATGTATCAATATTACTTTTAAGCTTTTTCATATGGGAGAAGATATTTTGAATATTGTTTGTATTTTTAGAAGTCCTAATAAAAGTATCCTGAAGTTGTGTTCGATAATTTCTGTACGTTATGATAGTATGGATTATCAAATCTAATTTTCAACTTGAAAAAAATTTGTTCAAGGTAACTCACATCAATATAAGTGATTGAAATTTTCACCTATTGGAGTTTCTTCAATTTTTCTCGAATTCCTTTTTCCGTTTTGTCGATTTTGATAGTTGTTTTATTTAACTAAGTTTCGATTTGGTAAAATAGTTCGGTTTTCTAAAAAACAAAACCGAACATCTTTTGCAAAAGAACTATCAACATCTAAGTTTATTTTGACAAAAACGAAACAGAAATCCAAACTGAACACCTTTGCCAAAAATTTAAAAAGAAATCGAAAAAAAATCAAAAAAGAAATGGAAAAAATATCGAAAAAGAAACTGAAAAAACAAATCGAGAAAAAATGGGAAAAATGATCGAAAAAAGAAATTGAGAAAAAATCGAAAAGAGATAAAAAAATCGGAAAAAGAAATCGAAAAAGAATTCGAGAAAATCGAAAAAGAAATCGTCGAGAAAAAAAAAGAAATCAAGAAAATTTTAATCTTTGGATTGTGGTCAATGAGTTAATAAGAGTTAAATTGGGTGCTTACGAGACGAAAAAAATTGTTTGAACAGAAATAACCTTCAAAAATTTGATGGAGTGACCCGAATGAGTGACATTTTAAACATTAGTGATCTAACTAACGTTTTTGAAACATGAGTGATCTAACTACATTTTTTTCAAATTTGAATTATGTCAGAAGTCATTTGCCAATCCAAGAAACATGTTTAAAAATGAGAAATTGGGCCTCTACTACAAAGTACATGAATACATGAAGTTTTTATAAAAAGATTATCACTTCTTTTTTAACTAGGTCTTTGATCTCTTTTTTTCTTTTCACTTCCAGATAAAATATTTATGTTATGATGGTTTATGAAATAAATAATAAAGGTAACAAAAACATAAACTTATATAATAAAAGGCGTAAAATTTAAAAAAGCATAAAGTAACTTGCAAAAGTAGGACAATACATCAATGCTCAATTGCCTAAATTGATGTATTGAAAAATGATTACTTTGACTCTTTCAATAAATTGAATAAAACTGAATAATACTCCCTCCGTCCCTAAAAGATTGTCACATTTTGACTTTTGTTAGTCAAACATTACAAAATTTGATCACAAATTCCCATTAAACGATAAGAAATAATATAGTCTTGTGAGACCTTGTTAGATTCGTCTCAATATATATTTTCGAAATATTAACTTTCTATAATTTTTTCACATGTAGAATAATAGATATTTATATTTTAAATCGTGTTTTGTTGACTATCAAAAGTCAAAATGTGACAATCTTTTAGGGACGGAGGGAGTATAATTTATTTAATGTGGCAGAGTTTCCTGTAAGAAAAGTGATATTAGGTAGGAACAAGTTGTTGTTGTTGTTGTTGTTAGGAATGTGTGAATAGAATATGAGTCTTGACACTCCAGGGCAAACAGAGGATATGTGGCAGCCAAACCCTCTTCACGAGCGGGTCACAGAAATCATCACCTGACTTCGAAAACAGAAGGACTGGAACCCGTCCAGCCGTTGGTGTTGGAAGTGGAGTTGCGGCTGGTGGAACCCATCCATGGCCTTACGGAACCTGATCCTTTCACCAATAAAGCGAACACAGCTTTCTTGCAACCGACCCCAATAGTTCAGTAAGTCTAATTTCTGGAAAGTTAGTTTGTGGAAAGTTACATTGATAGTGCACCCTTTATTATTGTTTTTCAAACCAATGATTACAGTTTGTGGAAAGTTACATTGATAGCATTTCTCTTCTGCATGTCCATAGAGTTTTGAAAAATCCAAACATCTTAGAGATACATAGAGAGGTAGGAATTTCTCGAACGAACCGCACTCCTTCGTATACGTCAGGAGTTGTTTTTAAAACTAATAATTACAGTTTGTGGAAAATTACACTGATACGGCACCCTTTATTCTTATATATAGTCCCCCTCTACATTTCGTACTATAATAATTTGATAATTCCCCAAGTTGTAATTACATAAATAAACAGCTCGCTTAGTTAGTAAAAAAGGATGGGAAGAATTAAACTAATTTCCATCCAAGTTGCAATATTCATCATAATACTATCTGTGTTCAATTCTTTATTAGCAATGAGCCAAATAACAAGTAATATCACCACAGATCAACAGGCTCTTCTTTCCCTGAAAGATCATGTGAGTGACCCTGGAAAATTGATATCAAGCAATTGGAGCTTAGGCAGCCCTGTTTGTGACTGGTTTGGAGTCACCTGCAATAGGCGCCATGGTAGAGTTTCCGCCTTGAATCTTCGCGATTTTGGTCTGAGTGGTACTATTCCTTCTCATGTTGGGAACCTTTCGTTTCTTGTACGTTTGGACCTCGCCAACAACAGCCTGCATGGCAACATCCCCGAGGAACTCGGCCGTCTCCGAAGGCTAAATTACATGGATCTAGGATTTAACTTGCTGGAAGGAGTTGTGCCTCGATGGTTAGGTTCACTAGCAAATCTTCGAGCATTATCTCTAGCAAATAACAAATTCTCAGGTAAGTGCGACGATATGTCTCCTCGTTGATTGTGATAATATTACATTTTGGTAGTGTTGTTACCGACCTCAATATTCGCCTTTTCAGGATATGGACCATTAAGTTACCGGCCCTATTCAAAGGACCGGTAATCTTATTAGATACGAGTATATTTTTGTACCGATATCTGTCCGATAACTAATCGGGTGGATACATGACTGGTTCCGTCTATATTTGCTAAAAACCAATAGAAGAAAACGAGAATATTTTATCTGGTAAGTTATCGGATACCAGTTAAATTTTTTTCCCATTCCCAAACCCTTATTTACCGGTCCAACAATAGCACTGCATTTTGGTTTCATCCTAAATCGTGTTATTCACTTTTGACTAGGTTCTCTTCCCGTTGAACTATCGAATTTAACGATGTTGGAAAATTTATGGCTGGGCACAAATCTAATAACAGGAAATGTTCCAGAAGAATGGGGGATGAGCTTTGGTAACTTGAGGAATCTGAGTTTGTCAAGCAACACATTAACAGGACAGTTTCCTTTGCCAATCTTGAACATGTCATCTCTTGAAGTGGTTGATTTTGATAATAATAGTTTGTCTGGACCAATACCAAAGGATATTTGCCTCAAATTATCTAATCTAAAGCGTCTCTACCTATCAGAAAATAATGTGAATGGAAGGATACCAGCAAGTATCAAGCTTTGTTCCAACCTACAACTCTTAAAATTATCTTCTAACAGGCTAAGCGGACCAATACCTAGAGAAATTGGGAATCTCACTAATTTACAAATATTATTTCTTGGAAACAATAATCTCAAAGGTACGGGAACATATATGCTCTAGGCATTACCCATGTCTTTTCTTATACTCGTTTTTTTTTTTATATGACGTTCTAGGCATTTTCATATTGATTAGAGAAAAGTAAAACTAGTAAAAAAAGTATATTAATAATATAAAATGTCAATTGATGAGAAAATTGGAAGATTACCCCCGTGCCCCATCATTTTTTAACTTCTACCCCTTTCTTACTTTTTTAGATTTTAGTACCCTCACCCCCGCAATCTTCCTAAATTGCCCTTAATGAAAATGTTTGCTAAATATACCCCCTCCTTAATTTCTTCTTCTACCTCTCTTATTTAGGTTTTCACCATTCTTCATTCTAAATCCACTCATCCTCTATTGTTATCCCAAGCTTGAAATCTAATTTTTTTTTCCTTCTTCCTTATTTGTTTGGGACAACTACAAAAAAATCGCACAACTTTATTCCTCCAAGAGTGAGAAGGAATTTTTAGTTTGAAAAAATCGTGTTTTAGTGGCACAATTAAAAAATCCCTGGAGAGCATCGTGCCCTAGCCCATGATGGAGGGCACGATGACGTGAATATAGGTTAGAATAATGACCTCCATCGTGCCAATCCTCCATATATTATGTTCGAAATTGAAGTTTTGTTGGCAAAAAGTTGAGATTTTTTAAGAAGAGTTCGAAATTAGAGATGTTCACAAACCAAAATAAAATATGGAGAATTTTTGTTTGGTGATGTTGGTGGTGATGGTGGAATGGTAAAGAAGAAGGAGAAGAAGAAGAAGAAGAAGATGCGGTGGTAGGTTTCATTAAGGGCAAATAAGTCATTTTGTGAGGAAGAGGGGTACTCCAATCAAAGAAATTAAGGAAGGGGGTAAAGTTAAAAAATAATGGGGAAGAGGGGCATTCTTCCAATTTTCTCGTCAATGTAGTGGCTAGTCAATAATAAAAGATAAGTCAAAAGTACATTGAAATTATAAGACGTTGACGAAAAAACAAAACCAAAGTCTAAAAGATCATAATAATAGCTACATAATTAATCCGTGTAATTAGAATATTTAAAATGGCCATTTAATTTTTTTTTTGTAACTCATTTAGTCATATGAAACGAGTATTTCAATAAACGGCAATACTATAATTTATGAAAATCGAATTTATTTATTATTGAAACAAATCAGATGGACTAACGAGAAGTTTTTGTCTGTTCTTAGGCCAACAATCATGTTACTTCATTATTGTCCTAATTATTACGCCTGAATCAGAACAATTGTGATTATGTTTTCAGGTGAACTCGTCGAAGAAATTGGAAATCTTCACTTTCTAAATATTTTAGACATAAGCAACGCAAGCTTATTTGGTACCTTTTTTATATCCTTTCACTCTTATCAAAATAAAAACTAGATGATCTTAATGACGAAAATTTTCACTTTTTATTGATTGTAACTTTACAATTTAGTTACTCCATTACATACTATACCTCCATCCTAAAGGTTAAATAATTGGTACATTTTTATTTTGTTGGTCAAATTTAACAAAATTTGACTATATATTCTCATTAAACAACAAGATATAACATGATTTTATGAGATCTTGTTAGATTCGTTCTAATATATATTTTTGAAATATCAACTTTTATAATTTTTTCGCATGTTAAGAGATATTTAATTTCTAAATCGTGTTTTGTTAACAACGAAAAGTCAAAATGTACCAATCATTTAGGGATGAAGCTAAGAAAATATATGTTATGGAGATATCTATTTAGATTAAAATGATAATAATAGTAAAATAATAAGTTAAGTAACACGTAACTTTATCACTATTATGTATGTTAAATCTTATGTTTAAAATGTAACTGAACCATTAAAAAACTTTGTGATATTTATGCATTTTACTTTATAATAATTATAATTCATTAAAATATTTATAAGTTACATCACTTTCACTATTTAAATAGAAGAAACCAATCAATCTATTCCAAGTTTGGTTGTGTCGTCTTATAATTATCAATTAACATGTATTTACTTATTATTTACATGGTTACTTTTATATCTTTATTTTTTTCTCAATCTACTTTATCGTGTCCTATTATAAAGAGCACATAAAACGATGAATGATAAACTCGTAATTCGTAAATAATGGTGCAACCTTCTACAATTAGGAACTTAGACATCTGTAATGGTTCCATTCCCATTAATTATATGTAATCATCTTTTTATTTTATTTTTTCATAATAATATATCATTTGAGTTATCATTTTAACTATATATTTCAAATCAAATCATAACAACCTAACTCTCATTTCTACTCTCTACACATCCCCTCCCTCATTTTCAGTTTTCCATTGTGATGAATACACAAGCCTCCCCCTATCCCCTCATTTCCATTGTGGTCAATGCGCAACCCCCCACCCCTAACACCAGAGAGAGATTTCCATAAATTTTATGAATTAATGAGATGAATTTATAATTGTTCTTATATTTCATTTTTTAAATCTATATAAAAATATATCACTTAAAATTTCTCAATTTTTACAAATTTGTTCAATACAAAATATTAACTCGCACAAGCATTGATTGTGCACCCCGCTGCTAGTGAACATAAAAGATAAAAGTAGCCCACGGGGCATAGCTCAAATGGTAAGGGGTTTCACTATAAGAGTGTACTTCTCCACATGTGGGTGGGTTCGATCCACGGCAGGTGCATGAGTAACTCTGCATTTGTTCAAGGGAGGATCTGCTTGTAGGTGGTTACCCAGCCTACTCTGGGCACTCTTAAGGTGGAGTACCGAGCCGCTAGAGCCACATCCCGGATTCACCTCCTCTGTTGGACTATGAACTAGCCAACGGAGGCGCCTTAAATGAGCGTATCATTTATAAAAGATAAAAGTCTTGTATTTGAATAAAAACATAGCAATAAGTTAAGCAACTATTCTGTAATTCCAAAAATATGATATAAAAATAAAAAAATTACTTAAGTAATCTTAATTCACGTGCGATGCACATGCTCAACTACTCCCTAGTCCCTACATCCCTTTTTCTAAGCACTATTTACTTTTGCACAAACTTTAATGAAAATTTGAATTCATATGAGATTCTCGATCTATTTTGTAAAAGTCTTTCTCACAGCTATAGGTTCGAATCTAAGAGATATTCTAGAGAATGTTTGCTATCGTGAATTTTTTTTGTCTATTCTGAATGATAAGGAGAGAAAAAAAAATTGGGTCGAAAGAAAATGTCATTTTATCTCACAAACATAAACTTTCCTCCACTTTCTATTACTTCCTCTATCCTTAAATGATTGATACATTTTGACTTTCATGTTCAACAAAACACGATTTAAAACTTTAATATCTCTTATTTTACATCTAAAAAAATTATAAAAAGTTGATATTTCAAAAATATATAGAGATGAATTTAACAAGATCCCACATGACTATATTATTCCTTATGGTCTGTTTAGATTTGGGTGAATCAAGAGGAATCAAGGAGAATTTAGTTTTTTTTTTGTGTTCGGGAACCTAATAATTTTCTACCATAGGAGAAACTATTCCCCTTGATTCACCCCATTACCGCTCATTCCCCTCCAAATCTCTACCCTCCAAATCCAAGGGGAATCAAGGAGAATACAATATTAAACATTAAAATATATTCTCTCTGATTCCCCTAGTTCAAAATCATGGTACCCAAACAACAATAAAATATATATTCTCCCTGATTCCCCTAGGAGAATTTTTTAAAATTCCCTCCCCTGATTCACCCCAATCCAAACGGACCATTATCGTTTAATGACTCTTAGATTAAGGTATATGTTAATGTGAAGATTGTGGTGCCTTTTTTTTCAGGTCGAATACCCGAAACAGTTGGTAAACTTGAAAGGCTAGAGTATCTATACTTGGATCGAAACAGCTTAACAGGTCCTATCCCACCGTCAATCTTCAACATGACCAAACTCAGAGTACTCATATTACTCGACAACTACATCTCAGGGAAGTTTCCTTCAAACATGGGCAACTCCATGACCAACATTCAATATATCCAACTTGGATTGAACTCAATCAGTGGAATCATTCCACCTTCACTTTCAAATGCTTCTAACCTCATAGGCATAGACTTCCCTTACAATAATTTATTTGGAAATGTACCCGACTCTCTTGGAGATTTACAATTTCTGGAAGCACTCAACCTAGGCCAAAACAATCTTTCAATCCAACCGAGCTTCTTCTCCTCAATTTCAAAATGCAAATTATTGCAGTTTCTTTGGTTGTTCGCAAATCCTCTAAATATGAATCTACCGAAATCCGTTGGGAATCTTTCAAAAACTTCAATTGAATCTCTCTCATTTGCCCGTTGTGGACTTAAAGGAAGGATTCCCGAAGAAATTGGTAAACTGGGTAACTTGATAAAATTGCTACTTGGGGGCAATTATTTTAGTGGAGAGATTCCTTCAACTGTGGGTAATTTGATTCAGCTTCAAGTAATTGATGTTAGCTATAACCAACTTGAGGGTTGGCTTCCAAGTGGCTTTTGTAATTTGAAATATTTGGGAAAGATGGATTTGTCGGATAACAAGGTTTCTGGTGCTCTGCCTGCTTGCATAGGAAATCTAACTTCACTTAGGAAGCTCTCTTTAGGTTCAAACAATTTTACTTTTCAGATTCCTATATTGATTTGGAACCTTCGTGATCTTTTGAATTTGAACTTATCATCTAATTTTTTTGTTGGGTCTATACCTTTTGATATTGGGAATATGAAGCAATTGACTTCACTTGATTTGACGACCAATAATTTCTCTGGTGAAATACCAACTTCTATTGGATCATTGATCAGTTTAGAGGTGCTTCGATTGTCAAAGAATATGTTTGGAGGGTTGATCCCTGAATCTCTTGGGAAAGCGATATCCTTGAAAGAGTTGGATTTGTCATACAACAATCTTGTTGGTGTAATTCCGAAATCAATTGAAGTGCTGAAACATCTCGAGTTATTTAATGTGTCGTACAATAAGCTAAGTGGGGAAGTTCCGCACAAAGGAAGGTTTGAGAACTTCAACATTAGTTCATTTTTCGGGGATAATGATTTGTGTGGGGAACCTTTGTTTCAACCTTGTAAAGTGGTTCATCATCATAGATCAAGAAAGATAAAGGTTCTTGGAATAGTGTTGGTTTCAATTGCAAGTGCATCTATCTTATTGGTGTTAATGATAGTCTTTTATGTGAAATGGATTCGAGTGAGGAAATCATCTCCTCAAATTGATGTCCAGATTCCGAAAATGCATGAAAGAGTGTCGTACTATGACCTGCAACGAGTAACTAACAAATTCAGTGAGAATAATTTGCTTGGTGAAGGAAGCTTTGGTTCAGTTTATAAAGGAACACTTCCAGATGGTAATTTCTGGGCCATAAAAGTGTATGATATGGAGCATAAAAGTTTATTGAAGAGTTTTGATAGAGAATGTGAAATTTTGAGAAGCCTTCGCCACAGAAATCTTACGCAAGTCATCACTAGTTGTTCTAGTCCAGATTTCAAGGCTTTAATACTGGAATACATGCCTAATGGGAGTCTAGAAAGATGGTTACATTCAAGTGAACAAGTTTTGGATATCTTGAAAAGATTAGACATAATGATCGATGTGGCATGCGCTTTGCAGTATTTACACAACGGATTTACATCACCTGTGGTTCATTGTGACCTAAAGCCTAGCAACATCCTGTTAGACGAAGATATGGTTGGTCATGTAAGCGATTTTGGAATCTCTAAGCTATTTAGTGATGGAGAAAGTTTCGTACTAACTGAGACTTTGGCAACATTAGGATATATGGCACCAGGTAAATTTCTTTTTTCAATTGTTCATTAAGCTTGTTTCAAGTTATTTTTGTTTTTCATATGAAAAAAAATGTTTATCTAGTTAGTGGAACCTGCCTTTGTTTTTTCTATTTTGTAATAGAGTATGGAGTAGAAGGACGTGTATCTACACAGTGCGATGTTTATAGCTATGGAGTTGTATTGATGGAAGTGTTCACCGGAAGAAGACCTTCCGATTCTATTTTTGGTGGTGAAATTACTCTTAGAGATTGGGTCGAGGAATCAATACCGAGCTCGTTAAGCCACATTATTGATCCAAACTTGCGACAACATGGAGGCGACCAATTAGGCAAAGAAGAGTTATGTTTGTGTTCCATATTGAAATTGGCTCTAAATTGTACAAATATTTCACCACAGTACAGAGGCAATATGAAAGATGTAGAAGCAGCTTTGAGGAAGATCAGACTTGCATTCATTGCAAGTAATTAATAATGTATCAATATTACTTTTAAGCTTTTTCATATGGGAGAAGATATTTTGAAACCCTAATAGATCTCTTCAACTTCTTAATATTAAACTTATTATCTTCATCAGCTGCTATTAACACATCATCTACATATAGCACCAAATAAATAAATGACTCGTTTCTAATCTTGTGAGCTTAGAAGAACAAAAGTAAGCCTCGAAACCCATCACAAACGATCCGGTATCGTGGCCTCATTGTGACCTCCGGCCCACGATAGTACAATCGACAGAAGCTCATGGTAGGTTGTCCAGCGTTACCCTAGCCCACGATGACGATATATGGATTCAGCTGCTTTGCATATTCAACATTACTATTATAATATAGCATATGGTGATAAAGAAAAAATATAGTTCGTCATTTCATGGCGTGATTTTGATTCTAAGAATATGTTGCCGTGTTGGGTTATTATCTGTTGAATCTTGGATGCTTTACAATTTGAAGAACTCTTCATAACTTCCATAAAATAAGCAACTTTTATTTCTTAGTCATAATAAAAAATGGTAGTCTTATTCTATTAGTTGTATTAATCAAATCCGTCAATTTATTTAAACATTTATTCGAAAGGATAAGAGAAACATATTTGGACAACTTCAATGCATTCTGAAAAAAGAATACCGAATACATGAAACATGTATTCGACGATTTCACGAAAATAAGAGCAATGGAAATAGATTTTAGCGAAAGCGCGCATATGAACAATAGGTACTAGGTAGTAGCACAATAGCATTATTAGCAACAAATTGAAACATCCTAGTGCTAGTACTAGATTAAGCACTGAAAATGTCACCTACCAAAGTAGGTGAAAATAACATTAATTCAAAGAATCTTTTAAATAAATGTGACCAATTGATATTTGTCCTCATTGCTGGCTGCTCCTTTGGTAGACAAATCCTCGTGTAGTAGTGTACTCTAAGAAGTTAGAACCACGACTTTGGACTTTTATTAAATCAATGGCATAATATATATATATATATATATATATATATACCACTTGACCTACCACATAATATTATATTATAAACTTATCAAATCTTTTTCATCGTCTACATATCATATCATATGTATCATTTATTGAAAGGTTGAAAGTACATTTGAGTTTTTATGACTCCAAATTTATATGTACCACTTTAATTCAATTTCACTAAAACCTCTTTTAATTTAGGTCATTAATAAGTGATTGAATTAATCTATTAACCAAATATAGGTTTGGGACTACTTTGAGTTTATATTAAGTGAGTTGTCATACTCTTGATCTTGAAAAATATGAGTATACTTAATTGAAGCAAGGACTTTTTCTTAGGCCTTAGTGTCCATGAAAATATAACACATCAATACTCCATGTTTAATTACTGTGGCTGTGAGGGATTCTTTCGATTTATGATGGTGATTGATCAATTACAAGAGGTGGAGGCATAGTTCATGCCATGCCACCCCCCTCCCCCATACCCCACCCCTCCCCACCCCCTCCCTAAAACTCCCCAAATTATAAATTTCACTATTAACATAATCATTAATGTATAAATTTCATTTGAACTTTTCCAATTTAATTTGTTGCCTCTAAATTATTTTGCTCTTCTAAAGCATTTCATTATTACCATGTGGCTCCATGTTTGTTGGCATAATGTCAATGAGAAAAATAGCAAGGTTATTTACAATTTGCTATAAAGATTTGGTCCATGATTTTTCACGGGCAACCAAGTGAGTACGTGAAAAATCTCACCCAACTACCCCCTATTGGTGGAGCCTATTGGCTATTTTCGAAATAATAAATTCTTCCGATTTTGTTCTTAGCGAACGATGAGATATGTATTCGGTTGATCAAACATGTTTTTGGTATATTAAACACATGGAGCACACGTTCAAAATACACACAGAAAACTTGTAAGGATGGTCAAGTTGATGGAGTAGGTGAACTTGTGACCGTAAGATATAAAGGTCATGATTTCGAATCTCCTACCAACCCTCTCTTGATCGAGTCTGTCACACATTGTTTGCTACGAAGTATTCCTAGCGCACACTAGCTCTCTGGATATAGCGGCTGCAAGTTCTTCGTTACAAAAGATACATACAGAAACATGTTTCATACGCTCGGTAAAGATAAAATGAGAATAAATTAGTGTGTTTGAAATAAAATACTTAAAAATATATCTACCCTTACCATCAAAATCATGCACCACAAGACAAAACCAAACTCCTTTATATTACAACAACTTTTCTCCAATCAAGCAATCAACCATCTCAAGACCAATAACACCTCTCCCCCCAAAAAAAGAAAAGAATCCTCAACTGGTCTTGATGGCTGTTGATTCAACCACTCCATTGTTAACCAAGTTCACAGATCCCCAAACTGAACAACAACCTAAACCTCAATATTCTTCAATAGAAGAAATCACTGAGCCATACCTTAGAACCTTAACATGGCGTCAAATCTTACAAGCCATGCTCGGTTTCTTGCCTCTGATTTTCGAGGCACAAACAACCTTTGTTTCAATCTTTGCAGATAAAAAACCAACATGGCACTGCACAAATCTTGAACAAAACAGTTCTTGTAGTTCAGTTTCTGATATCTGTAAACTACCAGGGAGTTCTTGGAGCTGGGATAAGCCGGCTTATACGTCGACGGTTTCTGAGTGGGCGCTTGAATGCGCTTCAAGCCGCGTTATGGAAGGCTTACCAGCGTCATCTTTCTTCATTGGGTGCTTAGTTACAGGGTTTGCTTTGTTGTTCATAGGAGATTCATTTGGTCGTAAGAAAATGCTGTTTTATTCGTCTATTATTATGTCTGTGGCTACTTTCTGCACTGCATTTTCAACGAACGTTTGGGTTTACTCTGCTTTGAGATTCACCAGTGGAATAGGCCGGGCAGCGATCGGATCATGTGCTCTTGTGATTGCCACAGAGAGTGTAGGGAAAAAATGGCAAGGGAAGGTCGGATCAGTCGGTTTCGTTGTGTTCACAATGGGTTCTTTATCCTTACCTCCCATTGCCTATCTTCTTCAAAACTATTCCTGGAGGATTATGTATGTTTTGATTTCAATCCCCTCGATTTCGTACTGCATAATTCTCCAATTGTTTGCTTATGAATCCCCAAAATGGCTTCTTTCTCAAGGGAGGCAAAGAGAGGCTCTTGAAGTCTTGAATGCACTTGCAGGAAATGATACCGAAACAACCGAAATTCTATCAAGCTACTCCACAAACTGGAAAATCATCGACAACGACGATCAAGAACAGAAGGAGAAATCATCATTCTTGAACACAAGGAGAAAGGTTTTCACAAAGGAATTGTTGTTTTTAGTAACAATTGCATTTGGGATTGGATTAGTCTACTATGGAGTAGCATTTGCAGTTGGCAACCTTGATTTTGATCTATATTGGGGGGCATCATTCAACTACTCCTTACAAATAGTCTCATTTCTCATCATTTTCTCAACTGTCTCAAAACTCAAAAGAAGAACAACTCTGCTTCTGTTGACAACCATAAGTGGTATAAGCTGCATAGCTTTATGCACAAATCTTGGGCAAGAATTGTTCCAGGTGGGGTTGGAATTGTTGTCGTTTTTCGGCGCTTCGACTGCTTTTTCATTGTTGCTGATATACACAGCAGAATTGTTTCCAACTTGTGCAAGAAACTCAGCAGTGGCTATAGTTTGGCAAGCTTTGATTCTAGGGGGGGTTGTTAGTCCTGTTCTTATTGCAGCTGCAGGGGAAAATAGTTTGGTGTCTTATGGTGTGTTTGGTGTCTCAGTTATTACAACTGGATTTATTGTCTTGTTCTTGCCTGAAACAGTTGGTGTGAAAAGCTCTGTTGATGATTGCATGGAAGAGGCAGCTAGGAAACAAGAAAATGCTGTATAGAGATAAAGATTCATAATTTAAATTTAATAATTTGTTGATAGTTGATAATATGTAATAGTTTTATCTTAAAAAATGTGTATGATTTGTTTTTTTAATAATCAAGATTATAAAATTTTGTTGTGCTAAGTGCGACACAACTTTTATTTATTCTAAAATTGTGAAGGTAATGGTGAAGTATGTTGAAAAATGTGTCATTTGATGTTTGAACATAAATATGATACATTGTAGTTCAAAATTTCATAACTAAGCCATTGATATTTAAAAACTAGATACTTCACGTTTTTTAGATAAAGAAAGCAATTTAGTACCTTCGTTTTCTTTAGTTTGTTGAGTATCTCGTATATTTAAGTTCAATCATTTTTACACTCCATCGAGTGATAGTAGCACTTTATATTTAGTGTAAAAGTTGGGGTTAAAAGCACATACGATCAAATATGTTTGCAGTCGTGTCACTTTTTTTTATCACACATGTCTCTTTTTTTTCATTTGATCACATATTTTTACAAAAGTTATCTTACTTGGTGTTACTGTCAGAATGTAAGTTAAATTTTGAATATTTGAAATATGTGACGTTCATGTGAATGTCTTAGGTGTCGGACAAACTTACGCCTACACTATGATAATATGAACATCACGTGTTTTAAATTTGCAAATTTTTAATCAACATTCTGACGACATTAGTAACTAAGACACCTTTTGTAAGGATGTATGATCAAATGGGATAAAACGAAACGTGTGTAATCAAAAGGTGACGCGATGACAACCACGTATGATCAAACCTAAAAGTTGATGAAAAAGAAAAAATAAGTTGAGTGAATCATTGCATATTTAATTTGCAACTTTCGCTATGAAAAGTTATAATAAAAGTGTGAAATCGTCATAATGTCCCTCACACACTCCTCTCTTAGAGTATACGAATGAGGTAAGTCACAGTCTCACGGACGTATCTCACCTAATCCGGGGACGACTAGAGCTTTTTTTGACCACTTCAACACATGATTCTCTCCTTATGGGAGTTGACCACATTGCGTGAGGAATCGAAATTGTTAGCATATAATACTTAACACTCTAATTAATTAATTTATTTTAATTAATTTCATCATGCTTTATTTTTGTGCATTACTTAATTTTATAATTTTTATATTTTTATATTCTATTGGTTACTTGTTTAAGTAATTGTTTGTCAATTTTATAATATGTTGCCTCGCAAATATTTATCCGAAAATCATAAAAGAAAAAAAAAACGTGAAAATGAATTGGTTATATCACAAAGAGGAGCTCTTGAAAAATTCTTTTCTAAAACTAATCTTATAGCTAGTGATCAGTTAAATGAAAATTTTGCATCAAACAATGCTCGAAGATATCATTTTGTGTAATCTTGTAATTTTCATGTTTCATTTCAATTTCAAGAAATAAAGATGAGTTCAAGAAAACCTAAATTTTATTATATATATCGAGCGCTCCTTTTTCATTTTTCGCACTAGATCCCGAAAATCTATGAATCGATCCTGTATCTAATGATTGACATTTTCACGATTTGCATCTCTTTACCATTATACTTAACATACTTATGTATAATATGTTATCCATATAGAGAATTAATTAAAAGGAAATTTGTCAAATGATGTCAGCCTATGATAATAAACTATATATAGATCCTACTAAAATGGAGGACTAAAATATGATTGAATGGTTCGTAACGACTGACTCGATTAATTTTATACCACAAGGCAACATGCAGAGATTAAAATATGCACAATTCAAGTAGTCGTTACACGCCTTCCTAAAATTAATTAGTACAATGAGTTATAAGTACACGAAATAATAATACATTCGACTGATATATTTCTTCCTTTCTAATTTCTAATTATCATTTGATTTTTTATGAACATAATTTAAAATATAATTATTTTTAGTTTTACATATAAAAATTATAATAAATTGATATTTCAAGAATATATATTGAAATAAATATAGTAATTTTTTTTTTGATAGATAAAAGAACGAAACTACAAAGGAAAGTAAATATCCTTTCCTTTGAAATAAATATAGTAATATCCACATGACAATATTATCTTTTTTCAATTAATAAAAATTGATAGCTAAAATTTTCAAAATTTAATCTAAAAAATAAAAAGTGCACAATTTGAAAAAGAGGGAGTAATAAATACTACTACCTCCATCCCTAAATGATTGTCATATTTTGACTTTTGATGGTCAACAAAATACGATTTAAAACATAAATATCTATTATTTTACATGAGATAAAATTTTAAAAAATTGATATTTCAAAAATATATATTGAGACGAATCTAACAAGGTCTTATAAGACTACATTATTTCTTACCGTTTAATGAGAATTAATTATAGAATTTTGTTATGTTTGACTAACAAAAGTCAAAATGTGACAATCTTTTAGGGACGGAGGGAGTACTTTTTTCTATTTCATAGTTTGAAAAACGGTTGGGGTCGTTTATTAGTTTCATGTTTCAAGAACGTTTTATACTTGATCAAAGGAGTATGTATCATTTTCTTAAAAAAAAAATATTAATGATATTTTTTTAATTTATCTTTTAGTCAATTTATACCATTCTGTTGAACTTTACTTTCTAATTAGTATCATTTTAGAGTAATTCATTTAATCATATGTAATATTTTACATTAAAATTATTACTTGGTTTGATAAAGTATAAACTAGTTCGAGTAATAAACCTAATTTTCCATTGTTACCAACAACATAATACATGCATGAATGTTTGAGGATCTATTTGTGGGTGGTTACCCAGCCTACTCTGGGCACTCTTAAGGTGGAGTCGAACCGCTAAAGACACATCTCAAATTCACCTCTTCTGTTGAACGATGAGCTAGTCAAGCGAGAACGTCTTAAATACGCGTATCATTATAGTACATGCATGAATGCTTAGCTTCCAGATAAATCACCTAACAATTAACATACATAAAGTAATTTTGGTTTTATTTGCAGAGACATCGAAAGAGATGTGAGTCTCCCACCACCTACCCCCCCCCCCCCCCACCCCCACCCCCCACCACCACCCCCCACCACTCCTCAACGGAGGAAGAAGTACCACCTACCACATGAAGTGGGAACAGATCGGATTAAATAAATTGAACTCTTCCCATATTTCTTAACCAAATTAAACATTATCACATCATATATTTCATTACATTTTCCTCGTACAATGCATGCCACTTGCCATTGTTTTGCTATATATATACACAATATTAACAGTTAGTCATACACATGCTCTCGAGATGTGTTATTGCAAATAAATCTAGAATATATATTAACAGCTATGTACACATGATATGTAAGTGGGTAATGGGTATGGAAATGATCCCTAAATTAAGAGTTACGTTAGTAGTTAGCTAGCTAGAAAGAAAATTTAAGTCTTTTTTAACATTAAAATTACTAATTTAAAGAATATTTTGGGCAAAAACATAAATTCGATCTCCGTATAAAAAGTGTAGTATTTGAGATAGTTTCAATAGGCCGGAGAGAGGAAATGAAAGTGAAAAGATGATATAGAGTTTAAAATATTATTATTTGTCTCTAATATCTATCAAAATTATAAAAATTTCTCACAAGTAAAAAAGTTAAATAGTGCAATTAGTGAGTCAATCGGATAGCCTAATGAAAAAGGCTCTTACTGGTGATCAGAAGATCATGGATTCGATACTCATCTCACTTGGGACTTACAAAGATCAAGATATATTTTTTGTGTCGCCCACAGAGCAATTGAATTTTCAGTCGAGTTAACCGAATAACTTATGGAGAAAAGCTTTTGCTAGTGATCACAACAAGCCCATGAGTTGGAAACTCACATCATCGCTAATTTACAATTAAAAAAAAATCAATTTTAACAAGTTATCAAAATAACGTATTTGATTTTTGCTATTTTTTAGGGTTTGATTAGTAATACTATAAGAATTTTCTCTTAATGACTCTTAAACCATATATTTCGTTTTTTTGGTAGGTATGTCCTTTGGTACATTTGATCCGAATAAGAACTCGATTTAAAATTATTTAAACCATATGAGTAAATTGCCTAAAAAAAGTTGATACATAAATAATTACAGATAGATCCTTCACTGTAGTAATAAACTTAGCTGCATTTCTTCTACTTGTCGAATAGGGTTACAAAATAGTTCGTGAGATCTAGCGATGGCATTGCTCATTCAAAGATCTTTATGCTTTCATTAGAAGCTCAACAATGTAGATTATACCAATAACTTCTCTAACCTACTGCCATAATTATATTTCGAACCTATGTAGCCTATATACTCTTACCGCATAGAGCATCTGATGAATATAGGATGGCAATATATAGGCTTGGTTATAAGAGAGAAGATTGTGACGATTCAATTTACAAACAAGTCGTGGAAGAACCTCTAGATTTTGGCTTCAGGAACTATTGCCACTGTCTACTGGATCTCACTGCTGAAGAGTTGCCAATATTTGTTTTTTTGGAACCTGTAGATGAGGCGAAGTAAGATCTCAATATTCAGCCGATGTTAGCAGAACAAATACAAGACAAAGTGTTATAGATGGTGGATAGTGTATGTCAATCAGATGCTGTGAGAAAAGAAAGCAAAGTTCTTACTTGCAACTCTCGAGGAGCTCTTTTTCAAGGATGGTTGAGAATTCCCAGTTAGGACAGGCTTCCGTGAGGGTCTTGGAAGCTTAGCCGAAACACTGTGCCTACAATAAAGCATCCAGAAATGATGCGCATCAGATATTAATTTATGATTTAAAAGTTGAAGTCACAAAACTGCAGAGTGGTCACTTTTGCTGTTTTGCATGTTTGGTAAGTACGAGAAGAAGTTTATAAACAGGTAGCTTACTTCTCCGAGCTCTCTGGAAACGGCTTTGGTGTTTCTGGAAACATAGTGTATTCCGCGATGCTGTTGGAACCATCGGTTTCTGTTCCCAATGAAAGGACACTATCAGAGATATCACTTAGTCTCTCATCATCATCCCCAACTTCAAATTTCAGAACATCTGTATCATCATTGAGGTTTACACTTTGACCTGCCACCTGAGACCTTGATTCAAGCTCCTTAGAAACATTTCGATCCATGTCTATTGCAGCAAGGCGTGATAGTCGATATAACTCTTTATGGTGCTTTAGTTCATCTATAGACTGCTGAGATTCCGCTTCAGAATGCTTATCACAGTAATCAGAGGCATTGTCTAAATCAGAAGCAAGTTTCTCAACAATGCTAGAACTTAGCTCGCTAGATGTTCTTCTAAGTTGACGGCCAGCCCCTAAGGAGTGTCTTCGTGGAGAGGAAGGAGGTCCATTCCGGGTTAGACTAATGCGCTTCTCACCATTCGAATTAGTTTTATGCTGCCTTAACTGTGCAATCTCCTCATCTTTCTGTGAAATAGTGTCCTTCAGGAATGCTACCTGCAAGATTAACATGAAACCACTAAGATATGAAATAGAGGAAGAAGGAACCAATAACATAGTATGACAATGGCATCAAATGTCCCCATAATGGGATGATCTTTGTAAAGATTGGGGGATCAAAGAAAAGTTACCTGCTCTGTAAGTTCTCTAACACCCCTTCCCTCTTTGTTGCTTCTTGCAGCTCCCAACTCAACACCCGAGACTCTCTCAGCAAATTTTAGAGTGCTTACAGTTTCGGAATAGGATTCAACATCAGGGTTGAGTTGGACAAACATTAGTGTTTTAGCTTGACCACCTATTAGTCATAAAATAAAGGAAACGGTTACATTCTATAATCAACACAGATATGGAAATACACACGATAAGAACTTCCAGAAAGTACATCACTTAATATACATGACAAGTGAAAGTTGTGTCATAGTACATACCAAGAGAACTTTGAAGAAGCTGGGTAAGTTTGCTATTTCTGTATGGCACGTGAGCGCTCTTTTGAGCCAGTGCAAAGATCACATCTCCTAAAGCTGATAAGGATTTGTTTATGTGCTGAGCTTCTCTTAACCTCTCTCCTGTTGCTTCAGAACGGTCTACTCTTTCACTCCCAGCAAGATCAACCAAATGTAGATTACCGTGCAAAACAACATTTGTCTCCAAATCTGTCCCTTGAACATGAACAGTCAGGACACTGCCAAACAAGTAAAAGGCATGTCAGGTCAGAAATTAGTAATGCCGACAAAATATACAAGGAATATATATCCAGAAACCTGTGGGATCTGCTACTTCTTTCATTTAGGGCAGTTGCTCCAATTGCCCTATTCATCAGCCCTATGTTCATCAATTCCAGAACATCTGTTGTTGATTTAACTTCGTACATGCTGGCATCAGGGACAGCTAATCCATTTGGTTGAGTAGTATTCCAAATCCCAAGTGTGCGCAAGTCAAGGGTACAATGATGAAATTTCGCAGTGATGAAAGGACTAATATATAGTACTTAAGCAACAAAATATAAGCTCGCATTTGCTTTAGATCTCTAATTAAAAAGGATATCTCTTTTGTGAGCTTCTGTTGCTGAGTAAATCACGTACTTGTTCATTATATACCTCAACCATCTGAACACCAACTTCATATGCTATAGAGCTCTTTCTACTCTGAGAAATATTGAATAGATCATTCAGAGCTCTATAGTTTACCCCCCAATTCTCCACAGAAGATGAACTGGGTCCAGTCTGGAGACAATTCAAAAGGTCATCAGTCACAAGTGTACATCATAACATATCTAGGACTAGTAGGGTTGTAAAGGCATCCCGTCAAGACTAAAGAGTACCATAGTGTAGGTTTTCCCTGAACCAGTTTGGCCATACGCAAATATGCAGACATTATAACCATCAAGCACAGATCTGATTAGTGGTTGTGTATCTCGAAATACATCCTCTGCAGAGACCAAATTCCAAGCTCAATCAAACATAAATAAAGGATGTAGCCAAAAAGACCGAACAAAATTTATTTGTATTATGTTATTTACTTCAAAGAACAAGGTATAGTGAACAGACCTTGAGTAGTGGCTGGGCTGAACACCTTGTTGAATTTGAACATGCGATGAGTGTCTTTCCCTCGTTTTAATGGGTTCGCAACAACTAGTTCTCCATTCTCACCAATATAATCTATCGTTGTTTGTTTCTTACTTTGGCCTGGAAGGAATGGCCTTATTCGACAATATACCCTGATGTTACCTGCCAAAATAGATGGTAAAAATACTATCAGGTTAGCAGGAAAGGAATTCCTTTTTCATGAATGTGATTTGCAGGAAGAGCGGGAGACTGTAACAGAAAATGTTCATTTTCAATGTAGGAGTTTCTGAAAAGTTGTCAAACATCTGGTGGTGTGTGTGAGTTGGGTTGCAGGGCAGGGCACACCCGCTTCAGCATTTATTTCTAAATCAAAGAACCCATATGGCAAAGGATACTCACCTTTGAGGTCTTGAACCTCATTGTATAACCTCCGGTTTTCGTCTAGGACAACATGGTAATTCTGAGCCGCATCTACAAGTCCCTTTAGCTCGAATTCTATCGAAAGAATTGGCACACAGATGAGATGACATAGCTAACTCTTCAAATTGAAAAAATGAGATCATTTCCTATAACCTTACCGAAGTGGTACAATTGTTCCACATAGAACCTCTTACTAGTCAACATGTCTTGTTTGATGGACTCCGATGCCCTTCTTAGGTCCTATCAAGTTCTATCGTGTTATTTTCCATATCTACTATATTGACCTAATATTGATAAACAAATCTTAAAGCTAGATGTGAACCTGTATAGCCCCAATATGAGAATCCATAAAGTGCTTGTAGCCAAGTTCTTTCTTTTTCAATTTCATATATTTGGATTCTGAGAAATCTTCAAGTTCTTTCACCTTCTTCATTGAATCTGCCAAAAGGCATTCAAGTTCCATTATCTTCCTCTCCAATTCAGCTATCGCCTCTTGGTTCTGTGATTTTAGTAGGATGACATTGTCTTCATATGTTTTCTTCGTTAGGCACAACTCATGCTCCATTGAATTTATCTGAATCTCATAGTTCTCTTTATCCCTCAGTAGTCTAATCACTTCTTGGTGTTCAAGTTTTTTTTCCTCCTCGACCCTAGCCTTTTCAGTCTGCAATGACGAAATTGATGTGTTACACATAGAATGCACAAGCAAACACACGAATATTAGAACAAATACATATAATCATACAGCCAATTACAAAGTATTTTAAAGTGGGGAGATATCGAAAGGCATGAGGGCCAAATGAATAGGCAATATTGAATATTAAATTGCAAGGGCGGTATGGTATGACAAGAAGTGTTATCCTTAATTTCACTTCCTCTATGTAGGATATGTTATTATTTAAAAAATCCGCCCACAATGGCAAGTTTTGAATCCGCCCTCTACTTATTTAAGTAGGACCCTTACAACATCTTCCGATAATAAAATGACCACACGACTATACATGGAATAACAATAATTATTGGCCCCTTCAACACTATGTAATTTTAAAAGTGTCCTTGTTGTCATTGGCTCTCAACTTACAAATTTTACCATCCAATTAACTATGAGTCCAATGTCTAAAATCTAAATCTAACATAGACTCTAACATACCAAATTATGTTATAAGGTGAAAAATCATAGGCAACATAAAATACACACCTTCATCTGTTGAAGCTGGTTCATGATAATCTGAAACAAGAAATTCAAGTAATATGAGCTTTAAACATGATAATATAAAAACGTTTATCAATAAGATTAATATGTTACATTACCTTATTTTCTTCAGTGGTTCCCATGATTAGTGTTTCAAGGGCTCTAATCTTCAAATGGTATCTCTCTTCACGAGACCTGTTTAAAGAGCTTTGCTGCAAACAACATTATCTAGACTGTCAGCGAGTTGAGGGTGATGGGAAACAAAACAATATGCTGTGGCATCATATTGTCCAAACTATACCTTTCTCATATATTCTGATTGCTTGGAAACTCGCTGTTCAATCTCTTGCATGGTGATTTTTAATAGGGATGCTACACGCTGAAAAAATTATACCCCATAAAGAATTAACATATTGGAGAAGGTGCACTGGAGACAAATAGAAGAGAGAAAGGGAAAGGTCATTAGTTTCAGTTTCATCGTATAAGGAGTAAAATATAGGAGCTACAATACCATAGGTATGTCACCATTCGTTTTCTCAATGTTTTCATCCAAGATTGTCCTCACTGCGGCTAAAAGTGAGTGAGTGGAGGCAGTCTGTATACAAGCATAGTAAGAATGAGTATAACATTTAAAGCAGGTTAACAAGTGAATGAGACTATGTATTCTAAGGTGAATCAACAACCTTCTAAGAACTGGGAGAAAAATGAGAGGTAAATACCTGTAAACTACTCAATTTCATTAGCTCTGAAAGTTTAGTAGCAGGGAAGTCATAATAAGATCCATTCTTTTCTGGGAGACTATCACCGACCTTCTTCTCCACATGATTATTTGATGCAGCAGACAATCCTGTGATAGTTCCAAAAACAAAAGAACAAATTGAAGTTAAACTCAATACAACAACTGGAAGCATATACTGCAGATAATGCCCGGCACATTTTGCAAGCTAAACCTTTCTGGACCTGCAATCATCTGAAGCTCAAAATGACAACAGTAGTACTCTTCCGAGGATTATTACCTAATAGAAGGAAATGATAGGATAACAGAAGTTTATATAAGAAGAATAGTTAACTTAATAATATTGCGGAAAGTTTATATGTTCAATCAAGTTAAATCAAAACTGGAAGAAACATAATTTATGTCGTTAACACGCGCATACAAGTGAATTGCAAATCACACTCTCATGAAATTTCTGGTAGAGAGATATGTTTTGATTCTGTACTTAACAAGCTAAAGGTTGAAGTTAAATCGACTAAAACAACTGCAATGATGAAGTTTGATCCAGATGGCAGGTAAGACAAATGGAAAAATAAGTATCTATTGTATTTCAGTAAAGAACAGGCTTAGACTTCCACTCAGTTCATCACTTGATGCCAATATATAATATCCAGTAGCTAAAGAATACATTAATATAAGCTTTGACCTTTACCTTCAGATTGAATTTTAAAATGGTTGGCCTGTTCTGTAACTTCTTTTCTGAAGCTTTCATCCGTGCAACCTAATACTTCATTTTCACTTGCATGCACTACGTGCAGTGGATCCATGATGGTAATGGGAGGAGCCTTGGGCTTCCAATAAAGGAACCTGGCATAATAATATAGCATCCATTAATTTCATTGGTTAGATTGGCAGAGGATAGGAAAAAGTTATAGTTTCCATCACTCGTAGAAGATAAGAGCTGCCTTCTAATTTTTCTCGATGAATTTTCCTGATCAAATAGCCAAGGCTTTAGTGGTATTTCAAAAGTAATCTGAACCTAGGAGAGTTGTTCATTGTCACATTGTTGAATATGTGCATGATTTAGATACTTCATATTTAATTGCACTAATTAAGATGGGGGACATCTTCCATAAAGACAGTGATTCAAACTACAAGCACAAAGACCACTAGTATCTTCTTCTATGAATTAAAAACTACAGGACTGAAGCAACACTAACTTTAATTGCAAGCGACATTATTTTAGCTCAGATGCAGGTACTTGACTGGTTGCAAAATAAGCATTAACTTAACTTTGGAAAAGCATGTACACACAGCAATCAGATAAGTACTTCGACACAACTTTCACATAATAAATTTCAAGTCAAATGTCGCCCGCACTACTATGGTTCCATGACTAATAAAATTATGATTCTGACCAAGCGTTAATTGAATGAATCTGTCCTTCCTGTTGGCTTTAATACTTCAATTGAAAATTAATCACTCAAAAGTTTCACAGACGAATGCCGAAGACAGATAACTATCTCTAAGTTGAGTAATTAGCACTGCTTCCTCATCTTATTATATAAGCGAACTGTCTGCATATATTAAAAGCGAATTTTCCAGCTGAAACCGTATCTCAACACTTCAAAGGATCAATATAACCAAAAGCTACAATTTCAAGATATTTGACCGAAGTTCCACATGAGACCAGTTAGAACTTTCAAATTCAAAATCAACACAATGTCACAACTTTGACTCAAAACCCTAAACCTTCAAGATACAAAATGAAGAACCACCCAACTACATTCAAGCCACATTTCATCTAAAGATCATACCATGGCACCAAAAAGACTACAACCTTCAACACAAAAACCATCATACACAAATCTCAAGATTAGCAAAAATCCTCCCCTTTTTTATTACATCAATATCTTTTTTTAAAGACTAAGGCAAAATACCTACTACATTGCATTAAAAATGCGAACTTCAACCTAAAAAACATCCAAAGAATCCAACTTTTTCACGTTTTATTACAAAATTTAACATTAAACCACAATACCAAATCTCAGGAATAGCTACAATGCTTCATTTTTCAGCTATATTAGTACGATAAGTGAAAATAAAGCCAGCTACCTACTAAATTGCATTAGAAACACAAACTTGAACCTAAGAAAACATCCAAGAATCCAACTTTTTTCATTTATACTTACTACATTGCATTAAAAATTCAAACTTAAATATCAAAAACATACAAAAATTCAAATTTATTCAATTATCTGATACAAATTTAACTAAACCAGATCCAAATAGAGAAGTAAAGAAAAATTCACAAAACCTGAGAAGAATCCAACTGATGCAGATCTTAGAAAAAAACCCCAAAAGAGATGATTACAGATTTGGAAATGAAGAAGGTAAAGTAAAGGATAAATTTAGTTCAAATCAGTATTGAGTTTTACTGATACTGAAAGTACCCTTATGTCCCCCTATTTGTATGTTTTTGAAGAAGGTTTCAATTAGGGGTAAAATAGTCGTTTTTTCTGTTTTGTTTACTGTTTTAGTGTGTATATAGTTGTTCTCTTGGATTTTATCTGGTTTTTTTGTGGGGGGCAATATATATGGAAATGCAGACAGCTTAAAATAAGAGCAAAAGGGATTTATGACATTGTGTGTGTGGGTGGGGTGGGGTGGGGGGGGGGGGGGGGTGTAGACAATATTTTGTCCAAATTGTTTGGAGAGAATTATGTTATGTGGGGTTGTGATTCTCGAGTCAGAATCTGTGTTCTTGACATTAAAGCCTTAAAGGTGAAGAATCAATATAAACATAATTTGTAACTTCGATATTCGAACATAACTCAATTGATAAATATTTAAAACGTAAAGTATTAATAGTTTCAGCTCAAGTAAAAGTGTGTGGGAATGTGAATAAGATAATTTCATATTTTTATAAATTGTAGTTCCCGAAGAAATTGCTCAATCTCAAATTTCTTAAGTTTGATATTTTGAAATTAATTGTGAAAGTGTTTTTTTATGATAATTCCAGAAGAAATTGCTCACACTTTTCTATATCTAATTTTTCTTTTTTTCCTACTTATATATCTTTATAATTTGTAGTTAAACTTGAACCATTAAAATTGAGAAAAGAAGGTGATTCAAATCACAGTAAGTGTCAGTAACGTGCAACAATTACAATTGATAAATTTGTTTATTCTTTTTACTTAAAAAACAAAGTGGATAGCCTTCTTGAAAAATATATTATACTATATAACGCTTGAGGCCCGAAAAAGTCACACGATAATGTCATCTTCATTCTCATTTTTAAAATTTATTTTGAATTGGCAGTTATAGTATTTACTTTAATAAGTTATGTTATTTGATAGTTATTTTAATAAAATTAAATGATAAAAACAGAGATAAATTAAAAATATTTTTATGAGGTACATAAAATATTATTCTTAATCTTATTTTTAACTCTATTTAAAAAAATGTATCAACTAAATTCATGTAACTACTTTCATTTGTTATTGGCTTAATATAACCATTCACAAATTTGATTGTATCCATTATTTTTTAAATAAGCGAATATTAACTAAACAAAATATTAAAGCGGAGAGTCCCCGTAACTAATTTTCATAATATAAAAGTTGAACCATATTAAGAAAACAAGCACTACTTAACCAAATACAGAAAAGAATAAATATTTTAGCATAATGTAGAAAGTTCACAAACTGCTATAAAGATGAAATATATTGTTTCCCTCTTGGGCTAGTTAAGGCATGCAAATAAATACTGAAACATGAATCCAGTTGTATATTGATGAAACATGTTGAAGGTAAGAATATCAACTATTTTTTATTATCAAGTTTTTCTAAAAATTGTTATGTGGCAGTTGAATTTCAGCTTTATTTGGTTTGTTATTAGAATTATTGGCATAGGAAAACGAAAACGTTAATTAAAATGAAGGAGAGGAAGTATGAACTTAGAGTGTATGTGCAATCTTGTCTAGTGAAGAATATATGAGAATGAGGAAATGATAAATTTTGTTGATCAAGCAGTTTTATAATTTAATTCTAGGAGATGATACTGATCTACTCCTCCTGTTAACTGCATCTCCCATTCCATTTTTGTATGTATGCTAATTGCTTAACTAAGGATTAACAATGTTAATTATCTTGTATATCTTTTGTAACGTAAACCTGCAATTGCTACTCATCGAGTATGTACTGATTAGACCTCAGACTAAACGTAACGTAATAGCCTATGTTGCTTCTTGTTTTAGCATCTACAAGATTATGAATCATGAGGCTTAATTTTAATAGTCACATATATGAGTATAATTAACAATGGCAGGATTAAGGTTTTATGTTTAATGTCATTAATATTCAATTGTTTTGATAAAGGCTCCTTTGGTTATAACATATAGACTGTAAAATCTGATGTTTCTGCGAAGTTTTAACTTCATCGCCTATAATCTTGGTCATGGTTAGAATATCTGGAGTGATTTGTGGGACTTGAGTTGTAGTGAAAGTAGTGATTCTAATCTTTTACCCGATGGCCGCCCCCTCAACAGCTCGCCTAATTGAACCACGACGTCTTCATCACTTAGATGTTCCTTGAAATGCTTCTCATTGATTAAGAAAACACTTATGTGAGTTTGTGATATCTGTACATATCGCTTACACAACTAAATAGTGCTCTTCTTTTGCGCCGTTACAGGCTAGGTCTCGTTGGGGTTGATTAATTATTTTTCATGCTAAAGAGTTAAGATCTGCGCTTTCTTTGAAGAGATGGATGTGAACTTACACCAGAAGTTCCAACAGCGATGGGAGTTTAGGAGGAACGATGATGAGATTGATTCTTCTAGTAATGATTCTAAATCAAAATCTACTGATGATCCCGCTACAAGAAGGCTTCAGTTAGTAACTATTATGGCATCGCCTGAAGATGATGACCATGGGAATAATCAAAGACCTCAAGAGAAGAACCAGTCAAGTACTAATGTGAAGGATAATTTCAATGCCAGAAATGCTTCGAGAAAGGCTGATGATGCAGCCAAGACGAGTAAGACTGCGAAGGGAATTGAATCGAGCAGGAAAGGTAAGGCTGCAAAGGGAATAGAATCGAGCAGGAAAGGTAAGGCTGCAAAGGGAATTAAACTGAGCAGGAAAGGTAAAGCTGCTGCGAAGAAGATCAACAGGAATCCTTCAAAAGCAAATACGTTACATAAGAGAAAACTTCGTAGTATCCAAGATCCATTACTTGTGGAGGAGTTAAAAATATTTGCGGAGTCTATGATTTCTGAAATTAAGACAGCAAGAGAAAGCTTGCTTGTGCAGATGAAGGAGGAATATCTGAACTTAGTGGCTGCAACAAAAACTAATTGTGAACAGCGTTCGAAATTGAACTCAGAAAGAAAGACCAAAATGCAACATGGTGTAGCCGTAGGACAGTGTTTTGACAGCAACAAAGCTATTGGAGACCGAGTAGTCTCCAGCCAGGCCCGTGCAAAAGTGGTGCCTGATGCTACAGAAAGAAGAGAAACGCTGATGTCTTCTTTGCAGAAACCGATGGAGTTAACTCAGGATTATACTCAGATGGTTCCTCCTACGTATTATCCCTTGCCTAATGTCTTGCCACCACATCATTTACACCCGGGAAGTGATTTATACTTCAAAAATCATCTTCTTCCAGGCATTGCTGCAAACTGCTCTGCATCAAATATAGATATATCAGACTCAATTGCTTCGTTAGATAATCATGATGGGGTGATCATGTATCCAGAACACTTCGGGTATTCGTATCCTATAAGTTCAAGACATATCGGCCTCTTGGGCGACTCAAGAACTCACATTGCATCAGCTGTAAACACTGGCTTCCAAGTTCTGCTTCCCGGGCCTACTACTAATAGTTTGAATGTACACAGCTCAATGCTTTTGGAGGATATCTTGCGAGTGAACGAAAGGGCGGGTTGGCGGAGGAACGAAGGCACTGAGATGTAGGGAATAGCTAGCATTGCCCTTGCCAAAATGCCTCTTATTCTGCTGTTTCTAATTGCACCAACAGTTTTGATGAATGTTTATGTTTACTTCATGCACTCTCCTGCCTACTACATCATGTAAAACATTTGAGTGGTATCACATATTTTGAATCGCCTTTTAAACCAAATATATATGATAGTATGATATTATGGGATGAGCGTACGTGTAATGGTTAGACATTCACTTGTAAAAATAAAAGTTGAAGGTTCAAACCTCGATAATTTGTTTTGAAAATATATAACATACATACATACATGATACATATATGATTGTAGTATTATATTAGAAATAGATAGCGAATTGTAATTTCAATAATTTTAAATATATATATTTAAAATATGGTAATTATGTTATTTTTATGTACCCATACACACTCACATACATATGGAGCATATTAAAAGATTGGAGGAGTATTATTAAAATGACAAAATATTACTTATATTCTTTGGAGATCGTGATCGCCCATTATGAATTTTCTATTAAGACAACTATATTAAGAACCAATTGAAATTATAGACTCTCCTAAACTCTCATCTTCACAATATTGAAAACTGATAGTATAATAAAGGCTTCTTTTCTTTTTGCCTCTTATCTCTTATACTACTTTTATCTTTTCCATTTATTCCCTTAATATTTTTAACTATTCAAATTGTCTTCTAAATACTAATTTTTTCTTAAAATAAAATTAGGTAGAAAATTAATAGGGTAATTTAGGCAATTCAATTGCTATGACTCATTAACCCCATGTCCCCACATCAATCCAAGTTAACCACACCCCACGTCAATTCATGTATGCAAATAAGGCAACCAATCACCCCTCTTTACATTACTTAAATCTTTTCCTCAAATTAAAGAACACCATTAGTTTATGTAAACTGTAAAAGATTTAATTTACTCCAATCAAAAGCAATTTTACTAAAGTGAAGTATGGTTAATAAATCAGATGACACAAAATATCTAAATTATCCCTTTATTTTTTTGCTTTATTTTCATCTTAAGTGAAAAAGAATATATTTGAAAATAAAAAAACTCCCTCCTTCCCATTTTGTTTTCCACTTTCTATTTTTGAGGTCAAATTTAATAATACTCGATAAGATGTAATATAGGCAAATTGGATATTGTTAGATTCACTTCAATATAAATTTTTGAAATATCAATCTTTTATAATTTTTACATGTGTAAATTTGAATATATTTACGTTTTAAATTGTGTCTCGAAGACCGTGTAAAATTAAATTGAAAAAACAAAATGAGAAGGAGGGAGTATATTAGAAGGTAAATTAAAAGATAAAAATAGTACATCATAATAGCGCAATAAAAAAGAATCTTATAATAATAATTAATTGTTTATACAAATCATGATAACTCAAAACTTTTGTGGAGCATATAAAATACAAATGCAATAATGAAGCTAGCAACAATGGTGTCCACAAATATAATTTGAGTCCATTATTATTTCCAAAGCATGATGCACTATTATAAACACTCGAGACTACTTAAACATGGTCGGTTGCCGCCTGGTCGGTTTTGCTGGCCTTGTAGACCCCTTGATTCGCCTCCATGGAATGTTTTTTTTTTATTCCCTTCATTTTTATATACATTCTTAAAATTACCGGCCATTATGTTCATTAAAAGGGATTGAAATATGTCACAGATAAAAATTGAATATTTTTGGAACGAATGGAGGGTGTTGTGTCAGTTTGAGATCAAGTGAGCATTGCATGAGTAGCGAATACAAGACGTTCCATTTCAGGAGCTCTTATTTGATATGCAAAAAAAGATTAAATTCGAGATAAATCAAGAACTCTAATACCAGCTCCCGAACTAATGTATTACTCCCTCCATCCCTAAATGATGGAGTCATTTGCTTTTTCACAGTCTACGAGACACGACTTAAAACGTAAATATTTTTAATTTTACATGTGTAAAAATTATAAGAACTTGATATTTTAAAAATATATAACGAGACGAATCTAACAAGATCCAATTTGACTATATTATTTGTTAGCGGCTAACGACAATTTACGGTCAAAATATACGAAATTTGACTCAAAAAGTCAAAATGCCTCTATCATTTAGGGATGGAGGGAGTAATTATCAAGCCAAGTAGCTTTCTTCCAACGGGCATGGGAGCATGCACCAATAGACCATATTACTCAAAGTTCAAAACACGAGTTAATTGCTGAAATGGTCCCAGTAAGTGGGGGCCTGTTGCACTTTGGTCCCCGAAAGTGGCACTATTGCGGAAATGGTCCCTCAAAGTGTGTCAAATAGTGCAATTTAGTCCCTATTCCGTTACATCCGTCAAATTTTAGCTTGAATAGTGATTTTGGGGGCAAAATTGAAATTTTTTATAACTTAATAGCCCCATTTGGGGTCTCAAATGTAAATAACATCGAATCCCATAAAAATCGAATTGGAAATGGAGAAAGTTATTTTTACCTATAACTTTTTGTTATTTACATTTTAGGCCCCAAATGGGGCTATTAAGTTATAAAAATTCAATTTTGCCCCCAAAATCACTATTCACGCTAAAATTTGACGGATGTAACGGAATAGGGACTAAATTGCACCATTTGACACACTTTCAGGGATCATTTCCGCAACAGTGCCACTTTCGGGGACCAAAGTGCACCAAACCTCCACTTATTGGGATCATTTCAGCAATTAAGTCTTCAAAACACATTATATTCTTTATACAATGACAAATTGTCTCCAAAGTGAGTAGTGTTGTTATAGGTCTGGTCCAGTCCGGATATCCAATCTTCCGATATCTGGACCATTAGGTTTCTACCCGGTCCGAACCGATAATTATATCGGATTTATTTTTTTGACCGCTACCTGTCTGATAACTTATCGAGTGTATATCGATCCGGGCCGATTCCAAGTATATCCGACAAAAATAAATTTAATACAAAAATCCTTAAAAAAATTAAAATAAATAATATAACATTTAAAAATTAACATATGATTTGTTATCGAATGCTCTATCGGGTACTTTATCGGGTATCAATTTTTTTTACCTGTTCCCAGATCTTTACTGATCCGGTGGATAAACGGACCGAAAATTTTGGACTGCGTATTGGGTGAATCACGATTTTCTCGGACCAATAACAACCCTCAAAGTGAGTAATGTGGGAAGTGTTATTACATACTTACAAATTTTACATTCACGTTACTTCATCCAATATCCCCATCCATGTAAGGTCACTATATAATGAATTGTATGATGTGAGTAGGGCACATAGCCACCTACTGTATCTAACCGGTGTGAGTTGTCCCAAATAGCAACAAATTAACAGTTGTGTATTTGTGTTATGCTATGTTTGCTTCTTTTTGGAGTCGAATGAACATAAAGTTTGAACACAATTATATACACTAGCAATTAAAGAATACCTACTATCATTTGGTTCATTCTTTCCATTATAGCCGTTGCCCCTTGGCCCCAAGGACCCTGCTGTCTCTCGTGCCTGTCACTCACCATTGCTGGACCACAACGTTCCCTACCTAGAACGGCTAATCCAGAATACTAGCACACTCGACGATTAATGACGAGACCTACACCAAAATTAAGGTAAAAGGCTGGAACCATCACTTAGGTTATACTCAGAGTCCCCTTTTACTTACTCATGATTTAATTGGTCTCTTTCACAAAATAAAGGAGCCTCTTTTAATATATCCGTATTTTCTACTGTTAATGTCCGTTAACATAATAATTTAGGAGGGCCAAATTGGTACCTTGAGGCTTAATAATTTACGTCACATCATGGTGAGCGATTAGGTCTTTTATTTTATGGGTGAGTGAAAGAGGTCAATTAAATCATGGGTGATTGAAAAGGGATCGGTGATGGTTCCAGCCTTTTGCCCCCAAAATTATATATCCGTCAAAACCTTCAAGTTGATAACAAAAGACTTTCGACTAGGATATTCGATTAACTCTATAAGTAAACACAGTAAACACAATATATGATGAACACTTATATGTTGAGATGTGACCATTTAGTTATTCATAATGAAATGAATTTAAAACTATAATTAAGTTTGTTTCCCTACAAATTAGTCACTTTATCCGATAAATTGAAATGCATGTGACATTTTTCCAACTTATATCCTCTACAGTTATTTTATAATTTATTTTATTTTGTAATCATATGAGTATAGCTTAGCTGCCCACATTCAACCTAATCATATGGAGTAGGTAGAATATAATCAATCAACGTAATAATTTTTAAAAAAAAACGTTGTATCTGCTTACATAATAGAACGAATGCTAGCCATTCAAGTAATTTTTTATTATATGATTACTAATTTAATACTTATGGACTATGGAATAATAATGTAGCTTTGAAATAAAACTACTCCTATTTTCATTTCAATCATTAATAACCACAGTTTAATTCCTTATTTTCACCTTTAACTTTATTTTTAAAAATTTAAATACAATTATGAATTAACAATGTGACCATTATAAAATCTGGTTCATATTATAGTATAATTATCCATTAGTGAAGCATAAAACTACATATCTTATGATGCTCTAATGAAGTACAAGCAATGTAGCAATGCCTTTTTTTTCATTCAAACGATAGAAGTTACAAATAGTCATGCGATATCAAATACATTACATTTCTAAACTAGTAAATGGGAGTCTAAGCTCCAAATAAACAATTTCGTCTTCTCGACTTCTGAATCCACGTAATCCTTGAACTTTACTTCCTGATGTGAGTCCGATTCCCAATATTATTTTGAAACACCTGGAAATAGTCATGCGATATCAAAACATTACATTTCAATTTCTTGAATCACTTTTAGGTCTTGATTTTCAATAATCAATAGAAATAATACATTAATATAATCTGGTTAGATTCGTTACAATATATACTTTTAGTATCATTTTAACTGTTATTTTGACCGCACTCGAAATAAAAAGTAACTAGTCTTGATAAAGTATTCGTCCGATGGAATTATCCAATACCCGTTCAAACCCGACTTGATAACATGAGTACATTCCACCCTCAGCTATAAAAACAACCCTCATAGCCAGTTCCACTCACCTGTCTCACCCCCTCACTAGTCTTTTCATTATCACTCATTTTCTTGATTGAAAACAATGGCAGAAAACAAGGAAGAAGATGTGAAACTTGGTGCCAACAAGTACACAGAGAAGCAGCCATTAGGAACAGCTGCACAAACAGACAAGGACTACAAGGAGCCACCACCAGCACCCTTGTTTGAGCCTGGTGAATTATCCTCATGGTCATTTTACAGAGCTGGAATTGCAGAGTTCATGGCTACTCTGCTTTTCCTCTACATTACAGTCTTGACTGTTATGGGTGTCCAAAGGTCAGATTCCAAGTGTTCTTCAGTTGGTATTCAAGGGATTGCTTGGGCTTTTGGTGGGATGATCTTTGCTCTTGTTTACTGCACTGCTGGTATTTCAGGTCAGTTCCTATACCACCTTTTCTCGGCTCGAAGATTGTCTAGTTTTGAATTTTTCGAAATTTTAGTAGAAAATAGTTTAAGTACTGATAAAGTGGATAAGTTTCTAAATTTGACGTTTTCGTTTTTTCGTGTTAAAAAGAATGTCATGGGAAATGGAAAAAATAGTGAAATTGGACCATGTCATGCCATGGAGGATTTAATTTATAGCTTTGTTTTTTTGTTATTTTTATGAAGTTAAATGTTCAATTATTGAAGAAAAATGCCTTTTTTGACAAATTTTGTGTCTTTGTTGTGGGATATCTACATAAGTTGTTTAAAGATTATTCCTTTTTTGGTTCTTTCATGTGGAATATCTTCATAAGTTGATTAGTCCTTTACTTTGTTTTCTTATTTTCTAGTCCTTTTTTATGCTTAATTTGTCTTTCTTTATTGGCCTTAGAGGTCTAATAGCAGCAGAAGTTCACTACCATATATATGTTGTTACTTGTTATTTGTGAAATTGTGCTGATTAGATATGGTGCATTCATATAGCCGACTTCATTTAGTGGAATAAGTCTTGGTTTCATTTGACATTTCTTATCGATGACTTTGAGGGTTCTTTCAAGAAGCGTAATTTAAGTAATTTAGTGTTAAGAGTCCATGGAGTTTCAAACTAAAGTCATTTGAGACTTGTTTATAATGTTTCCGTGCTTCGATTTAGTTCAGTTGGATAGGTTTAATTGATTTGTATCCAAGACTTAAAGTCACTCAGATGGTAACTTTTCTCAAGTCTAATAATGTTTTGTTTATTGAATTGTGAAACAGGAGGGCATATCAACCCGGCTGTTACCTTTGGATTGTTCTTGGCAAGGAAACTTTCGTTGACAAGAGCGGTGTTCTACATTGTGATGCAGTGCCTAGGAGCTATCTGTGGTGCTGGAATTGTGAAGGGATTCATGAAGGGTCCATATCAAGCACATGGTGGTGGAGCAAATGTTGTGAATCATGGTTACACTAAGGGTGATGGCCTTGGTGCTGAGATTGTTGGCACTTTTGTCCTCGTCTACACCGTCTTCTCTGCTACTGATGCCAAGAGAAATGCTAGAGACTCACATGTTCCTGTATGTAATCTCTATCTAACCTATTCGACTAACTTACGGCCTAGTTATCACCTAATTTAACGGAATTGGATTAATTCTCCAGCCTAATATGATGGTCATTGGTCAGGATCTCGAGTCCTATAAGAACTTTAACTATTCTGGGTCTGACTGCCTAACGAAAAACCAACCAATAATCCAGTACATTGGGTCGAGGATGCATACTAACATGCCCTCATGCATATGAAGAAGCTCTAGTGCGTTAAAGCGCAGTCTTACCGCTGTGATAACAGGGTCGAGGACCTGACATAGGAATCGAGTTCCATTTTAGTTTGTCTTTCCCTTAAGCCAAGGTCCCAGGTTTCCGAGTCAGCCCACGCTCTTTCAAGAAATCCTGCACCCATGGGTTTTATGTTGGAAGTTAACAATTCAATATGAACTATCCCTACAACTATTAGCCAACAGTTATCCAATATTCTTGACATACAGCTGTAGGATAAATCCAAAAAATGGTCTGATTATGAAAGAAAAGTTATGGATGCTTTACCAAGTAGACCTCTATTAAAACTATATCCTAATCGAAGTAAAAAGTCGTGTGTTTCGAAATATATGATCGTCTAGCCAAAAAGTGACGGAGCATTATACTTGTTCGGTATGATGCTTGCATGTGATTTAGTTGTTGTGGACCTAAATTCTAAAAATTGATTTTAAATTAAAGTTATTGGGACTCTATATAGTAGTCTGCTTTCTATAACTTTATCTTGGGGAAGTACAAAAGTTGTGTAGTTCTTGGATTCTATATGTGTTAGTTATGATGCTTGCATGTGCTTTTAGGTGTTGTGGACCTATTATGTGGACTCAAAATAGTTGTCCATGTTCTCTTCATCTCTTTGTCTGCATATTATTACAACTACTTGGGTATAACAATACTTGTGTTGTGTGTGAACTAGCAAATTAGTTAGTAGTTATTGAACTACTTTTTTGTCTGCAGCTTTTGGCTCCCCTCCCCATCGGATTTGCAGTGTTCTTGGTTCACTTGGCCACCATCCCTATTACTGGAACTGGCATCAACCCAGCCCGTAGTCTCGGAGCTGCCATCATCTACAACAAGGATCACGCATGGGATGACCACGTAAGTGTATTACATTCTGATTTAGTAGTGAAGGTATGATGTTGATGCGAGTGGTAAAAAGTAAGCCTTATTCTTTTGGTTATTTTCCAGTGGATCTTCTGGGTCGGTCCCTTCATCGGAGCTGCACTTGCCGCAGTGTACCACGTCATTGTCATCAGAGCCATGCCATTCAAGAGCAGGTCCTAAGACGAGAAGAGAGGTTTCGATTTCGTCCTTTTAGAATGAAAGAATTGAATGATGTCTTTATTTATGTCTAGAATCTATTGTCATATTTTCTAAGTGTAACTCAGTCTATTCATACATAAATGGTGTGTAAATTATTTATGTAATGTTTCTATGTACAACTTTGGTTCCTTCTGTTTCTTGAATGGAAGAATATTTCTCTTGAATTTGAGCTTTGCTAGACATAATTAGATTTCGAAGTGACTTTATTGATTATCGAAAAAAGGCAAAGCGTCCGGTTTCTAAATTTTCATAGGGACCCCCTGGGATTAAGAATGCCGGTGTTAAGAATGAGTGATTGCCCTTCTCTGACCCTTACTGCCCAAGCCCGAAGCTTTTGCTAGAATAAAAGATCCTGAATGGGATGATTTTGTTTTGGCACGGTACGCTGGCTCTGTATGAATTAGCAGTTTTTCTTATATCTTATTTGGATTTCTCGAACCGAGATCCATGAATTTGATCCTCCTAAAGCGAAACAAAGATTAAATTCTTATTACTTCCATTAGTTACCTAGATCAAGTCGGTTGATCACTCTAGCTTTGTTTAAGTCTCATTCCAATTCCATCACTTAAAATACAAATGGAGAAAAAGTCTCATGACTTTAGAAAAGGTAAAGATTTATGGTAGATGTGGATCATTTAAGCTTTGTTTTCCTTATCAATATGATTTTTTGGTATCTTGAGCCTTTCTTATTACTATCTTCGCGCATATGTATAAGATCGAACTCATTCAATTTCCAAAAATGTTTAACGATCCTTAACTCTTCAATGTGTAAACATTGAAAGTCGCACTTATTGTTTAAAAGTACTGCTAAAATTTGTGCCCATCAGTTCAACACAAACTTTACAAATTTGTCAAGCTTAACCAAAACAAGCTTGATACTTAATTTTTGTTGTTTTATCAACAAAACTAAGCTGCTACTTTCACCGTTTAAACGCCACCATTAGCTCCAGCTAGATGCTCCAATGAACCAGATGCAGCTTGGGGGATTGAAAGGGGAGAAAGGGCCAATCCTTCTCTTCTACGCATAAGTGATTGAGGATGATCATGTGGCCATATGATACAAGAACCAATAGGTCTGGACGAATCAGATGCATCACGAGGGGTTAACATGGGAGTCAATCTTGTTTCGCTCATATTTGGAGATGATTGTGACTGTCGCAACATATTTCCAAGTGGAGAAACAGGAAGGGGTGTATTTTCTGATGAACGAGCATCCCTGCAAAATACACAGAAGTAAGACGGGGCAAAAAAGGCGTTGTAGTGCACAAGCTCGAGAGTTACAAACATATAACTTTCTCAGTGAAAATATGGAAGAACAAGTGTTAATGGCATCTCAGGCTGAGATTAGTTCTGATGTATCTACATCAATACACGCAACAATTTAGTTTCGCCTGATCATTAACATGGATGAGGAATAAGGAAGTTGTTTTGTATCTAATTGAGATTATAAACTATTACTACGCCTTTCATTGTACCTACCAAATCTGCAATTATAATGATTATTATGATGATACCAGTCATATTAAGGAAAACCACATTTAACGATTCAATATCCCGAATATACATCAGGTATCATTGGAGATAGGATACTTTCATTAATATAGTTCTTTTGCAGCATCTAAACTAGGGCAAGAAACATCACACGGGCATATTTTCTTCTCTGAATGAAGCATACAACGGAAACTTTATGGGGCCGTTTGTTATATAGGGGGGTGGAATAGAGAGAAACCTGATTGACGCGACATTTCTCCCCCTAGCATTGTGGATAGCTCCTGAGTCCGTAAAATGTGGATTTCTGCCCTGCAGATTACCCTAGGAACATCATAAACAAACAATAACTTAAACCTTGTAGGCTAAACGAAGCTGAACTACCCGAAGCAAAGATTATTGTAGATCTAGGATATCATAAAAGAGTGCCACCATGTGATGATACATTTAGACTCGAAATCTTACTGTGATTGCAGCAAGGTGCATTGGTTCAACAGGTTCATGACTCGGAATACGCCTTTCCAAGGAAGGCAAGTATTTGACAAATGGATGCTCCAGAAGCTGAGCAGCAGTAGGCCTCTGTAATGGATCCCTTTGTAAACATCTTCTAACAAAATCCTTTCCTTCCTCTGAGAGATAATCGGGGATAGCGGGGAGTTCATTGCTGTTGCCAATCTTAAATAGGGCAGCAACCTGTTCAGGAGAACATAAATTTCTCAGCATGGATGTAATATTGTTCAGTAAAATTGTTCTACATAAAATTGTACCGACCGCTTCATATTGGTGCCAAGGTGGTCTTCCAGAAACCATCTCTATGACTGTACATCCGAGGCTCCATATATCAACAGAGACGTCGGCATTGGAGTGCTTTACTACCTGAATCATGACCATGATGAAATGTTATCAGATTACATGAACATGAACAATAATTTCATATATAGAATCTATTCAAACCTCAGGAGCAATCCAGTAAGGACTTCCTTTAAATGACATCGGACCACACTCCCCAGAGAGCTGCAACCACATTGAGAACAGAAAATTACTAGTGAATGAATGTATAAATATTTCAGAAACGGTTTACATCCTAACGCTTTCTTAGACAGGATCAGTAGGCTTGTTCTAACAATATCTGCATCTTCATTGTTATAAATCATAAGAATTTCTTACATGCTTCGCCATCCCAAAATCTGCCAGCTTCACACAACCACCGGCCTGCAGGAGTAAATTCGCTCCTTTCACGTCTCTGGCCATAAGTTACAGCATTGATCAATAAGCATGTTTAACTTGCAGATGAAAAAATGTAGAGATAATATCGAATAAAAATAATATCTAATAATATTTCTGATAGATGTAGAACATAAATGATATGTACCACCAACTACTTACCTATGCGCGGTGTTCTTAGCGTGCAGATATGCAAGGCCAGACAAAATTTGCCTTGTAAAATTTCGAAGAGCTACGTCACCCAATGGCCCGTATTCTTGAAGGACTTTGTGGATGGAGCCACCAGATACATACTCGAGGTATATATATACATTATCACCCACCTGCTCAAATTAACAGTTCCATAGGGGGTTTAAACTTAAAAGAACATGATTATCTATCTAGTCAAGTAAGATTAATTAAGATAAGACGAACTCTAAACCAATAATTAATATTTCAAACAACAGAAATTACCACATCTGATCCATAGTATTGAACAATATTCGGGTGATGGAATTGACTTAGAAGCGCTATTTCCTGAAACATTCACATATAATATCTTTACAGTTAGGCTTAGTGTAATTGGTTCAACAACAATTTCTCTCTTAAAGTCCATCAAAAAAATATATTCTCTATAAAACATAGGTTACATAATTTGTACAAATAAACCAGGAGAAAACTCACCTGATTAAGCTGTTGTGCACTTTCTCTGGACTTTGAGTCACCTGCATATATTGTCACTTCCTTCATTGCACACATCTCCCCACTTTCACTACATCAAAATCATTAAGTTCATTATATGAAAGTCAAGATTATTGCAGACACAGGAAGATTACGAGATATCACTTGCAATAACGAGGTCACGGGTATAGCATAATTATACCAGACTAACTTTCACATGACCTATGGTCACTTACCAGTTAAAACCAATGTAGACATGGCCATATGAACCACTGCCAATAAGTCGTCCTCTTTTCCACACTTGTCCAGGACTTGTAAAGTTGTTTGCTTGAACTGAACTTTGAGGAACCGGGGAATGTGTTCTTGTTGAAGATAGAGGCGACACAGGGGCAGAACTTGATGCTGTTGCTAGAGGAAGGGGAAGCCTATAGGTTGGTTTTTTTCTGACATTATACAAGATATTATCTCTTATAGAAGAACTATGCCCATGACTATTTTCAGACCTTAGAAGAGACTTTCCAGGATTTCTCAAGGGCTCATTCTGAGGAACTTGTCCTAAAGGAGCAGATTTCGAGAGGTTAAGTGCACTAGAAGAAGTAGGCATTGGAGGAGTATGCCTGTTAAGCACATTTGAACCACTGGATGATCTTATGATCCCTCTCGAGTTTAGCCTCGAGGGAATTGGTGCCTTCTCCTTCAGCTTCAAACTACAATAATTTGACACCTTATAGTCAGTAACGGAAAGGACTAAATAGGGGTGGGAGAAAATCCACGGGTGCAGAACACATGACGTGTGTGTTCGGCTTTCATGCCTAAAAACAAAAGCCAAAGCACATGTCGTGCGTCCTGTGCCCAAGAGCGGCGTTCAGGTTGTCATCAAATAGACAAGCAGAACATTTTATTAGTTGACTGACCTCGATGGAGAGTTTGTGGTAATGTCCATGTCGATATGTTCATCATCCGGGGTCTCAACCACGAGACCAGGTCTAAAAGAGGAGCATAATGACAATGCACGAGGGGATCCCCTCTCTTGACCACCTTTACTTAATCTGCCAAAGCTAGAATCAACGAGACGGGTAGCCTGAGGGTGCCCTCCCTGAGGTGGAACCGGTTGGGCAAGGGACCTCCCGGATCGCACCCGAAAACAAGAAGCATGAAGGGAGGTTGATGAATCAGTGTTTTCAGTAACAGCATCTCTTACACTTCCTTTCCTGGAAGTCCTCCTCCCCTCCTTCCATGACTTATCCCACCAACGCATGGTTACTTCTTAAAACTATACGAAAAATTATATATCTAGAACAATACTTGATAACAGATAATCAAACTCATTTACACTACCAATCTACCATATCACAAAAAAATATTACCTAAGTGTTTGTAAATTATCCATCATACTACAGAAATAAGTTAAGGAACACAAAAATATCACTTTTATAAATTATTTAGTCACCTTAAAGTTGTCTTATTCCTATCTTGCAGTTACTAGTATCATATAACAATTAATTAATAGTACTAATTAATTACTATTATTTAATAGTATTAATTAATTATTGTTTAATTATTACTATTATTTAATAGTATTAATTAATTATTGTTTAATTATTACTATTATTTAATAGTACTAATTAATTATTGTTTACTTATTAATATAAATGATTATACTTAATTAAATGTTATCCATATTAATTAATTGAATTTTATCCCTATTAATAATGTTTTTTAAAATTTTGTAAATTAATTTTTTATTAATTATTATACTTAATAATTATTATTTTCATAATTTTATTACTATTAAACCTTTTTTTAAATTTTGGTTGACTAATAGTGATATGCTAAGGAACAATTAGTTCCATCACAAAAAAACATTACCAATCTACCAATATCACAAAAAAACATTACCTAAGTGTTTGTAAATTATCCATCATACTACAGAAATGAGTTAAGGAACTAAAACCACTATGAGATATGTAACACAAAACAGGTGGCGCCCTATAAATTATTTAGTCAACCTTAAAGTTGTACTATTCTTATTTTGCAGTTACTAATATTATAAAACAATTAATTATTTTATTATTAGTTAATACTCCCTCCGTCCCTAAAAGATTGTCACATTTTGATTTTTGTTAGTCAAATATTACAAAATGTAATCATGAATTCCCATTAAATGATAAGAAATAATATAATCTTGTGGGACCTTGTTAGATTCATCTCAATATATGTTTTTGAAATATTAACTTTTTATAATTTTTTCGCATGTAGAATAATAGATATTTGTGTTTAAAATTGTGTTTTATTGACCACCAAAAGTCAAAATGTGACAATCTTTTAGGGACGGAGGGAGTATTTTTTAATTCATTACTATTATTAAATATTACTAATTAATTATTGTTGACTATTAATATACGTGATTATACTTAATTAATTGTTATCCATATACTTAATTAATTGTTATCCATATTAACTATGTTTTTAAAATTTTGTAAATTAATTTTTTTATTAATTATTATACTTAAAAATAATAGTTTTTTATAATTTTATTACTATTAGATCTTTTTTTTTAAATTTTGGTGGACTAATAGTGATCTGCCAAAGAACAAGTAATTTCAAATACATGCTCTAATAAGTTGAAAAATTAGGTGATTTAATCGGATTTTTTGTATCGGTATTAGAGAAATACCATGCTTTGTCTTGACTAGGGGTGTCTAACGGACCGGGCCCCTCGGTTCGGTGGGACAAATTATAATTAACCATATATTTGGGCCAAATACGTAATTATTTGAAAATTTTGGGACAAATTCGACTTGAAAATACTAAAATAACCTTACTAAAGGCGCACATGGATGCCACGTGAGTTGACCGGCAGTTGACCACCCGGAAAAATGGTCGACTGACCAAAAGAGACACTTTTTAAAAAGTGAGTGATCAACCAGGACACTTGAAAAGTGAGTGATCAACTGGTGAGATAGGTAAAAGGAAAGTGATATCCCCGGCCAAAATTCCTAATAAATATATGTCCTAATTAATTTTAGTTTCTCTCTTTTGACAATTTTTGCCTTTTACATCTTGTCACTTTTACTTATCACCACACCATATTCTAAATCTCTATGGTATGTCTGGATCGAAGTGAACTTAGGTGAATCTAAGTAAAATTGATCATTCACTCTCTCTGGAACCCAAATAAAAAAAATCCAAGGTTAATGAATGTAGGTTAACACATTCATCCCCATTTCGCCTCAAATCATTCACCCTCAAATCGGTGGATGATGCTAGTTTAACGAATTAATTTTTTATTATTATTATTATTATATCATACTAGAATACCCACCAATAATATTTCTCTCTATCAATAATATTTACTAAAAAAATACCTTCTCTCGTTAATAAACTGCCACCTATTTTCTTTCTTATAGATTGCAGACTATATTCTTTCTTAGCATTGCAGGTAAAATTTCAGTGAATTTGATGATATGGCATTCCAGTAGAAGATCTATTTGGCACATTTTATTTATACTAGTATATAATAATTAACATTGAGTTCATAGATAGTTTTGTAATACAATATTTTTTTTGTCTAAACAATATTTGGCAGAAATGATAAAACAAAATTATTAAATTAAGTAGAAAAGAACATAATTTCTAAATATTTTTACATTGCTTGACATCTTGCATACTGAGTCCTGGCTCTTTCATTCTTGGCTTCATTTTTGTGCATTATGTTCTCAAAATTTGGAATGCACTCTAACATCTTATTATACACGATTTTCGCGTTCTTTATTTCATTCTTGGTTTATTTATTCCTGAACTTATTTATATGTTTCTTATATTTTTATTGTTAAAAATATTTATGTTTTGCTAATGTTTTTATTCTAATAACATTTAATTTGTAAACAAAACAGAGTGTTTTGTGTAGAAATAAAGAGACTGATACAAATGTCAGTTTAATAGTTTTATAACTTTAGAATATTGTTTTTCAAGATATTAATTATATTGTTTCACCAAGTGAAGGGTAATGGTATTCAAACATGAATTATAATAGCTTCACCTGCATTCCCCTAACCTAGGTTAATTTTAATTGTTTACCCTCACTTAGATTCATTCCAATCCAAACGGCCTCCAAACGTTCCACTAATTCCCAAAATAAAGGCCGCCTCATTGGCTCCCTGACAACTCACAAGTCACACCACTGCATAGGCCATAACAATCAATAAAACAGGGCCCGCCTGGCCGCCTCCCTCCCTGGCTCCCTCACAAGTCACACCCATGGTTCAAAGTTTCTTTTTTTTATCATAGTTTCGAAATCATAAAATTAATAAACATTTCATAAATATTATATAAAAATTTAAGAAACAATGTAAAAATTAAAAAATCAAGATAAGTTATAATCCATGTTAACAGAAATTCAAATAAACACAAAAATAGTACTCCATCTATCCCTTTATCTAACACCCATTTACTTTTGCACAAAGTTTAATAAAATTTCAAATTTCTCTCACAAACTTAATTTTTCCTCCATGCTTTTTTACTTAATAAGGTAAAAGGGAAACTCAAAAGGGATTTCTATTTTGCTTAAATGGTTATTGGATTTAGGGACGGAGGGAGTATATATACGAGCTAAACTAAAAATGAAATAAAATATTTTGAAATCAATGATATATAACGGATTGAAATAAGATGTTAACAAATGATTGAAATTGTATGTAGAATATTTACATAACTTAATATTATTTGTAAAAAATCTAAAAGTTAAATCTAAAAAACTAATAGACAATTATAATAATCTAACACGTTAAAAGTGTGAGCTATATGTTATATATATGTATATATTTTCAAAAAGTTATGAATTAAATAGTATGAAGTCAATATATAAGCTTTTAAATAAAAATAGTTAGTTCCAATATTTTTAAGAAAAATTAAAAACTTAATCTTATTTCTGCAATAAAATATTGACTTCGTAATTATATAAACATTTTATTTTCAAAATTTTAAAAATGGAAAGTTCCGGATGTTTCGTAGAAAACTTTTAGAATTTTTAATCTATGGACTTAATATTCCCCCCTATCGAGGCTGGACAATCAAAGATGATATTGAACGGATGATCACATAGAAGAAAACTGATGTGAACACATGAATAAAGTTTAGCATGATAATGAAAGTCCTGCATACTAGCTTAAAAGAGTTATTACATCTCGCCCTCCCTTTAAAATTCTGGTTCCCTCCTCCTCCAATGTGTTAACATAGTTTTTAACCTCAGCTGGAAGGTTGTTTATCTGTATCAACAACCCATTGTTCTTCCTAAGATACTTAGAATGATCCTTATTTGAACCCCTTTTTTCCAATGTGGATTCAATTAAAGAACCAGAAGTGATTGATGATTCTTGATTGTTCACATTAGCATGCGACTCTGACACTGCTCCCAATTGGTCCAAAAGCGGCTCTCCCCCCTCTGTTTGAAGTGTCGGAGTCTCTCCTCCCTCTGTTTGAAGTGCCGGAATCTCTCCTCCCTCTGTTTGAAGTTGCGGAGTCTCTCCCTCTGTTTGAAGTTAGTTGTTGTGTTAAATGAATTCGAAATGACTAAATTACCCTGTAAAAAACATCAAAAAATGTCTTTTGTCAAAAAAACATGTGAGTGGCTCGTTTCGTACACAATATCAAACGTGGGTGATCCAAAACTGTCAAAGTTGAATCACAGTAATCAAAAGTATTTTCGTACTCAAATTGGGCATGTTGTCCCCTTGCTCCACGTTCTACAATGGTGTTTGTGACTCATCTCGCGGTCATCTAAGAAACAACCAATGGTCTCTAGGTTAATTGAGACATAATGTAGAAATTTAATCTATTGAAACAAAGGTGCTAAATGTCAAGATACTGAACTAACCGAGATGAGTTTCGATTCTCGATAGCGTCGAAGATTTAATTCGGTGAAACAAGGGAGATGAATGCCTAGACACTGAACCAACCGGGATAAGCGTGCAAGATTTATTTAGTTTTATTGTCCCACGTTTGTTGTACCTATAATTAAATACTAGAAATTAATTAAATAGTAAGTGTGCATGTGTGACAGACTTATGAATGGCCATATATAGAAAATTTAAATTGAGCAACCCATTAAAATAGATCTTTGTCAATTGTCCTCACACTTAGGCATGTGCAATTGCATAGAAGGTATATAACACCAACCAGTTTCAACTTATAAAGTGAACAACAGAAGAGGTAGAATGAAATGCACGAACAGGATACATCAATCTATTGTAAGAGCTAAGTTATCATTTACAGATGGATCAAATACAAGGATCTCGTATGTCTACTTCAAGGGTCGGCCTTTCCGACAACTTCCTCATCACTGGAAGAATATTCATCTTCGCTCAGCTCCTCATCGCTAGATTTTTCTTCAGGAACAGCTCCTGCATCTTCCGGCTTGGCATACTTTTCACAATATTCTAAAGGAATCCAACAAAGAAAAGATTCATAAATATAATAGAGAATAAGTTATTCGTGTCAAATTAATTGAGATATAGATGACATGAAAGTATGCGGAGCAAATATAGCGCAAAAACAACAGTGAAAATGCAAGGGTTCTCAAGTAAACTGCAAGAGGTGAAGATATCCTATATAAATATTTAGTAGGAGAAGTAGTGTTTCCCTCTCTGGATCTTACAGATTTCATAATGATCAACCGATCGAGGGACTATGCAGATTAGAGATAGAAGGGGCATGTAGGTTCTAGTTTCTATCAAAAGCCTATTTTCTCAAGTCCTGCATATAATGCTCAACTTCTCTTGTTACTTTCAAGGCAAAGCACAAGGTTCTATGTCAACACTCAAAAATCTCAAAAGTTATTTCGGCAGTCTTCTTGTACTTCAGTTTTACCTCAGTCAAACTCGTCTTCGTAGTTAGAACTTTGTAAACCAAAGAAAGCTCAACATTAACATAAAAGGCCTTTGGGACATCTAATTCTCTTTACAAGATGCTTTCTGTCTTGACCAAATTTGATCACCCATCAGTATTACAGCAGAGAGTACCATCATGTTCTGTTTTCATATTATCAATCAAAATATATCTGGTTCTCTGTATGATGTTTCAAATTAAGCGAACAGAAAAGGTTCCCAGTAGCTACTACTACTATGCATGAGATGAATGATCAAGACAACACTTCCAAAGTGTAGTAGGTACTTGGATGACTATACCCCTCGTATGAACTTTTAACAATCGATTATACAATTACTCTACACACATGATCTCGGCGTCATATAGAGTTTTTCCGGAATCAAGGTCCTTTTTGCAATATAGATTTTCTCAAGTGTTTCATATTGAGTAATAGCTAGGAGTACCCTCCCAAATGAGCTGACGATAGATAAGGGCTTCACTATCTAAAAGCCTAGAGATATCCGTACTATTAAAATGGTTAATTTGGTAATCACAATATCATATATAGGTACTCGCAATATCATATATCTACTCTATGTACTAAATGTACTGGCTAAATCATATGCATAGTTCATTGGAAGCTTATAGTCTCCTACCTTTCACTCTTTGATCATAAGCAGTTCTATCACGCATGATCAGAGCAGCAGCTTCTCCATTCAATGGGTCAGACGGGTTTGGGTACAAGAGAAGTTGTGGTAGAAATACTTCAAACACATTTACCAGATCTGGCAAAAATGGTAAGGATGTCTAAGTGAGAATGTAGACAATGGCAAGCATCACAGTTTAAGTATTAACACAAATTGGGACGTGTGAACTGTAAATCAAACACTCAAAGTAACAAAATAAAATACGAGTTACCAAACATTGGACTCCATGTCTGATTGATGACATCCAGACAAACTGAGCCTGAACTGAGAAAAACAAGAAAAAAGAACCGTGTTGATTTAAAAGATTATTCTCCAACAGGTTTCACTACAGAACTACGTAATTTTAATAACAAACTCACATCTCATCAACATTCGGATGGTAAATCTTATTGACAAAACCAATTGATGGAGATTTATATGGATACGCATCAGGTAGCTCGACCCTTATCTTCCACACACCACCAAAATAAGGACCTGCCACAATCCATCATAAGTAGAATGAAACGGAAACATAACCTTTTCCCTGATTACCACACAGACTGATAGTTGTAGTATAGAATCATTCTGAATAAAAATTTATACACATTTGACTTAACTCCTCTTTCTCTCCTAGATCATTAACTTAAATCGAAAAAAGTAAATCGACACCAACCAACACTAACTTTACACTTCTACTATAATCATTCCAAGATGGTCACAGTACTAGAACAATATGATACCAATCTTGCATTAAGCAGCTCAATACAAATTATATCAATCCAAACAACACTTTAAGAACAAAAGCACATCAAGTTTCTGAAGACTAAAACCAATCCCAGCTCAAACTCCTATAAACAATTATATCATAAAGCTAGTCAAATAATTTCATCAGAGCAAAAAGCTATTACTTTCTTTAGGTCCATGAAACTCCACATAAAATTCCTGCATGCCATCATTGATCATCTCCACTTTGTAGTCACTCATCATCCTACTCAGTTAACAACATCATCAAGAAATAATTAAACAAAATTATCAAAAGCCCTATAAACAAAATCAATTAAAAAGTTACAATTCTAGAAAAAACATAATTACTCAAAACTATCAAAACCCCAGTAAAAATAATCAAATTTTCAACTAAAAAGTCACAATTTTTACGATTAATAAATACAATTACTCAAATTTATCAAAAACCAAATAAAAAAAAATCAATTTTTGAACTAAAGAGTCACAATTTTTCTGATTAAAACATCAAAAAATATTTACAGAAACCTAATTAAAAAGAATCATTTTTCAGTAAAAAAGTTGCAATTTTTATGATTTAAAAAAACTTACAGCTTCATCAAATCCATCTCTCTTCGTTTGCTTGGGGAAGACATGGTTACTGATCAATTACTATATTTTTTATTAAATTAATTAAGAAAATTGTTGAGGCAAAATGTAGGGAGTGATAAAAGTTGTGAGTAGTAATCAACTATAGATAGAAGAAAATGCACCTCCTTTACTTGACATCTTTTTGGGTTTTTTTATTTTTCTTTAAAGAAATTTGTAGTAATTATTGCTCCCTCCGTTCTATATACTTGCTTGTTTAATAAAAATTTACATTTTCATAATACTTGATTGTTTATGGAATTTAATGTATTTTTGAACTCATATTGTCATTTTTAACCTTGCTTTAGAGGTTACTTTTTATATTGAGAATATTATATAGGGTATAAAAGTAAATTTTTCTAGTTTCTTAATAAAGTATTTTTTTTGCTAAACAATCAAGTATATGGAAACGGACAGAGTATTAAGGAACCATAATGTTATTATCAAAATGTTGTGTTTTATCTTTGTTTGGCTATTTGTTTATGAATTAGTTTCATTTAGATTCTTTATATGGTATATTTTTTTTATAAATTCACAAGTTATGATTTTAAAACATACTATTGTAGAACTATTAAGGCCTATTTTCTTTTGGCCTCCCAAGGTATTGCCACGCTTTCAATTTACTCCCTGAATGATTTATCTTTTCAATTTACCCCCTGAACGATTTATCTTTTCAATTTACCCTATTTTTTTCGTTCCGCCCCCTGAAGTATTTTTTTCGCCAAAAAAGTGAATTGAGGTAAGGGCAAAATCGGAATTGCACATATAATTAGATTTTGAGGCAAAATTTGTAATAATTAAAGATGCGGGTTCACTAATAAAATTCAAAAAGATATTTTTCATAAATAAATAATTTAAAAAATCCCCCTCCTTCTTCCCCACCCCACCCCTACCTAACCCCCCACCCCCTCCTTCATCTTCCCCCCGTAACAACACCCCCCCTCTCTCTCTCTCTGTCTCTCTCTCTCTGTTGAAATCATTTGGGCTTTGATTTTCGTGACATTCTTGTACTTGGGGGGGGGGGGGCAGATGTAAGGGCGCAAATCACAACTCAAATGTTACTCAGATGTAAGGGCGCAAATGTTACTTTCGGTCGAAGAAGTGCAGATCTGGGGGGGGGGGTTGCAGATCGGGAGGGGAGGTGTAGATGGGTGGGGGGGTACAGATTGGGGGTGGGGGGGTGCATATCGGGAGGGGAGGTGCAGATCAGGGTTGCGGGGTGGGGGGTGCAGATCGGGAGGGGAGGTGCAGATCGGGGGTGGGGGTGGGGGGGTGCAGATCGGGAGGGGAGGTGCGGGGGTGGGGGGCTGGTTGCAGGGGGGTGGGTGGGGGTGGGGTGGGAGGAAGAGGGAGGGGTTAATTTGAAAATTATTGTTTTGTTATTATTAAAAAGTGCCCCAAAAAATTTATGAGTGTGTTATTCAAAGTTTACCCTTCTTTTAAAACGAAATTTAATACAAATTTGACGTTTCAGGGGGTAAATTGAAAAGATAAATCGTTCAGGGGGTAAATTGAAAGCATGGAAATACCTTGGGGAGCCAAAAGAAAATAAGCCAACTATTAATTGTTGTGATTCTTGTTTTAAACTTAAAGAATTTATTGGTTAGAAATGTGAAATATAAAATTTAAATAAAGCAAATTTAACTAAAATTTATCCTTACTAATTGTGTTGTTTGAAAATTAGAATGTCATACAACTTACAAAAGGATAAATATGATTCGCTACATCAAAGTTTGAGGATTTGTAATAATTTGATTTATATTTATAAAGACAAATGATTTTTATCATAATATAATTGAGGATTCAAAAAACTTTGCCTTTATAAAAATGTATTAAATTAAAAACTAAGTGGTGAAATAAATTTATAACTTGATATTAAAAGAAAATGACATACTCCCTCCTTCCCATTTTCTTATTTCAGTTTGACTTTTCACGATCTGCAAGACACAACTTAAAACGTAAATATCTTCAATTCTATACATCTTAAAAATTATGAAAAGTAGATATTTCAAAAATATATATTGCAACGGATCTAATTGACTGTATTATTTCTTATCAACTATAATGGTCAAAAATTTCGAATTTTAACCCCAAAAATAGAAAATGGAATAAGAAATTAAAAAGGAGAGAATATTTGGGAATTGGACTAGACTAATCCTTTTTAATAAAGAAATTTGAAGAATGAAATCAAACTTGTTCTAGCTTATGATCTTGGGCATATTTAGGAGAGCACATAGGGCTAGGGTATCTAACGAATCGAACGGGCCCGGCCCACTAAGAAACCAACTTTACGGTCCATGTAATATGTTCGACGGGCATATATGATATAACCCTTAACAACCCGGGCCCGAGCCCGGACTCGTCCGTTAAAGGAATACTGAGCCTTGTTCGGTTCGAAGCCCCTTTTGAAAGGGGCCTGGTGGGTTTAACGTGCCCACGTTGGGCGTAAAGTGGGGGTTGGAGCTTTCGTCTAATTGAACTGTTACTTATCAAAAATAAATGTATTACTAGGAGGACTTGAACTATTGACCTCCAAGATGACTAGCTCATAAGTCGGAATGATCAACGACTAATGAGATTACTTGTATTAATCGATGTCTCAAATTTTAAAACAAAACTTGTGTTAAAATGATATACTAAAAGTTTGAAACCCTCAAATTAAGGACTCTTGCGGTTCACTGCCCTAGATATGATGTCAGAGGTTGCGTCAACTAGAATATTAAGATAGAGGAGAACAAATTTTTATAAAAATCATAACACTTTTTTCTGCTTTTGTATATTGTGTCACAAATTAGAACATCAAATGAGATAGAAAATGGGGTATTTTCTTTTGACCTCTTAAACTATTTAAACGCTTTTGAAGATAGGTTCAAGTATTCATTGAAATAAATTGTTAGGTCAATTGAAGTGTTCAATATACACTAAATTATTATAATATTTCTAAATATATAACTTATGAAACACTTTTTGTGCACAGACTAATATAAAATGTTTTGAATATTTAGAATTATTATCTAATCTATGTCACGAATACTTTTTTGTTTTTCTAGATTTTAAAATTGAATTATATTTTTAAATATTATTATTTTCTTGACTCTCATTATCTAGTTCTCATAAGTGATATATATTTTATAATCTAAACTATCTATAATGTCTAAGGATAAAAATGCTACTTGTCAGTCTCTCATTTCGTAACAAATAATTTATATACAAAAAATTAAACTACTAAACTCCTTTATTCAAAAAACTATTCTTAAAAATCCCCCATTACTTAACATTTTATTTTACACTATTCACAAAAAACAATCTGATTCAGCATATATAACATTCATATTTTAAATATTCATATTTACAATTCTGTCAATTACTAACTATGAAAAAATTAATATTGATTCTGGATCATATTATATATTGAAGTAACAACCCCTATGGATAATCCGTTGATGTCATTACTATCGCTTTTACCTATATGAATAACATTAAAATGAAAATTTCTAACATTCTTGATTAGTAAACTACTCATGCACTTGAAACATGAGGTTTAATCAAGTAGTCAATTCATGGGAGAAGGATGCAACTTTTTGCAAAATTTCTATTTATGTGCTCCAAGTTAAAAAAAAATAGCACCAAAACGTGTCATTCTTCCAAAATTCTCTACTATCTGTGGTTGGCTTACGTTTATAATGCACGTTGAATGATGTCTTGAATCATGTTTTTCGGCAAACGATCGATACTTGGGTCTGGACTTGGCAAGTCCCTCCAACATTCGAAATTCGGTACGAAGCAGTTCAGACCTTAATCGGGACATGACCAAGTACCGAAATATGCTATGAAAGGGATCGGACCTTCATCGGGACTTGGTCCGTACTTGCCAAGTCCGTTTCGACTTACCCAATTAGGGTTTACAATGAGCTTCAAATTTAACCTTCTAATTTTCTTAAATTTTCATGTTCATATATAAATAGGAGATTTGTGTATACAACCACGTATTCACGTATGAGACCAAATAATACTCATACAATAAATTCTATGTTTTCTATTGCTCTGAGATCTATGAGACTAAAACACATATAATAGATTTCAGGTTTTTCTATTAATCTGAAATCATAATTTGATATGTTGTAATATGTTTAACATAATTATATAGTTTATACAATTATATTTTATAGTGTCTCTACTCGTTAATTATAAATACCATATTATTATAAATACCATATTAAATCTGGTATTCTCTAATTTGACTATTCACCAAATTAATTATAAACTCTTTATTTCTCTTATAATAATAATGCATACACCATTGTTTAGTCTTCTCAGACGTCTCCGTCCCCAAAAAACATAAACATCGGCCACTCATAATGCAGCATAAATGTGACAACTAATGAGCAGTCTGGCATGTGATTTTTTCTTCAAAGAGGACAAACATGAGTCAACCCACAAGATCTTTAACAAGATCATCTCATTAATACTCCACTCCAATAATATCATGATTGTCACTTTCTGTGCCAAACCACCATTACCCGTTCGAGCACCCGACTCGAGTACTCGACTTGATAGACCGCTCGTTAGTTGAAGAGCAGGGTAAGGGTACAAGGTTGTGCTCGTTTGAAATACCCGACTCGCTCGATAGTTACCCGGTTTCTTAACAAACTACCAAATTAATTTAGTATGTGTGTTCAAATATTATTTATAATTAAGTTTTATAAACTTTATTATCAATATTTCAAATAATTAAGGTTTATGTAATTTATTAATGTGCCAAATATAACAATATATTCATTTTTATCAAAAAAAAGTTTTTCTTTTTTCATTTTGCCTTAAGGAGCCGGATAATTACACTACCCGACTCGTTACTACCCGACTTGTTATCATAAGGAGTCGAGTAGGGGCACGAAAGTTATGCTCGCAAAATTACCCGACTCGTTACTACCCAGCTCGTTATCTTAAGGAGTAGGGTGGAGTACTCCACTACCAGGACCGACTCGACTCGTTTCCAGCACTACTCCCCACCATCTCACACTGCACTTCTTTTTGAAGATCGAAACTGTAAAACCATCGTAAAATATGCTTCAACTAATCATAGGATTAGTTTATCTTTCAACTATTTTAACAAAAATATTATTTTCTAAATGAATGGTACTCATATTCCGTAAAAAAACGAAATTATTAGTACCTAACAATCTAACTCCAAACACATTTGATTTGATTATAATCTAAGAGCAAGTATTATATTTTGTATTAAGATTATCTTGCCAATATCATGTCAAGGAAGGTTGACTTAATAAAAAAAATCAGAAAAACACTCGAACTCATGATATCCTAACAATATTATATTACTAGTTATCATGCCAACTTGATAGGACAATCAAGTACCAACTATGATTACATTGATGGTTACTAATCTAGTTGTATCTAATCCAAACTTTTTATAAGAGATTTCGGGTTCAATCTTTGCTAGAAACATATTCCTTTTATATATAATTTTCGTTATTTGTAAAAATCTTTAATCGTTATATTAGATGACCAATTGTAATTTTTATCGCTAATTTACAAAAAAACAAAGAAAAGAAAAACTAGGATTAGGAAAAACGTAATCATGCATATCAAGTTAATATCTATTGACATGATGATGTTGATTATAACAATAATGTTTTACTTACTATTAAGGCTAAAATATAGTTAATATAACCATTCAAAATCAAACTTTAGCTATCATTTATTTGTATGAGTGCTTACTTTAATTAAAATATTAAACAAAAGAAGGCGGGAGCAAAATGCTCTCTAGTAATTCTTCTCTCTTATCAATTTTCCTTTGCAAACATTAAATTTGTTCCTCTTTTTTCTCTTTTCTTTACTTTCACTCTTTTTTCACTTTAATTTTTTTCCTTTTCTCTCATCTTTTGCTCCTTTCTTCATATTTCTTCTGTTTTTTCTTCAAAAGTCAACCTTTTCTTCAAAAAGTCAACTACCCCCAAGAACATCAAAAAAAAAAAAAAAAACACAAAATGTCTGCTTTTAAAGACTCTAAACGTCTTCTTACCATCTTCGATCGACAACCATTTCCCAAAAAACAAAAAAGGGATGTTGAAGTGGAGATCGAAAAGACTCAAGAAGCTCAAATCGTGGCTGGGAAAAGGTTTGGTAAGCCTCCTGTTAGAAATCTCCAAGATAATTCTCATCTTGTTACCACATATAATAGTATTATCGACTTTTGGAATAAGGATGTCCAGCTTGATGATATGATGGATGTTGATCTGCTTATTTTCGATTTTGATGATGCTATTATGTGTCCTATCTGCAAACCTGAAACCTCTCCTGATGAATTTCCTAAAAGTTTGAAACGGAAAAGGAGATTATTAGAATCGAATTGCTTATTATCACATGAAGATCTTGTTTGGCCTTCTTTGAAAAATCAAAAAATTGTCGACCAAGTGGAGGATGTTTTTCATAATAGCTCTTTTGGTTCCATCAAAGTAAGAGAGTCATGTTTGGATTTGATTGAAAGAGGGTTTCAGGATAATGAATACGAGAATTTGCCAAAAGTTTTCATCTTTGACTTCACTTTCGCTTTCGACAACATTTTGCCTCTTGATGTTCATGATTCATCCAAATGGTCTTGTGTCTCTTATCAACATAAGGGCTCTTGCTTTGATTCCTCTCGTTATGTTCTCTACTGTGTTTTCAATCTTTTCGGCGGAATTGCAAAGTGTTTTCCTTTTGATCCGGGATCAAAGTGGAACTCAATTGATCTTCAGAATGATTTTGAAGACAACCATGTTACGTGGATGATATGGTTAATAGCGTGGATATTTGTTCTTTGGACCAATGACTGTTTTTACAAAGTTATGGAAGCACTCTTTGATCCTGAACATGTTGAAGATGTTTCTGTTTCGTCTGATGAGGATGATTGCAATCAAATGGAGCTTACTCTCAAACACCTTGTTATCAAGAATCCTGTCAGAAGATGGAAACGGGTTTGGGAGATTCATGGCTTGTTCACGGGGAGTTTGGAATCAACGCCCAAGAAAGCGAAGAACGATGGAGATTTCAACCAGCTTGTGTCTCAACATCATCACTTCAAGAAGCTCGGTAATCTCTTTACTCCTCAGACTAATGAATTAGTTAATATTATGAATGATTATGCTGGTGATCAATGTCATTTAAATTGTCTAAGAAAATTACTGGTGGTTGTTTTCGTTCTTAGTAGACTCTCTACTAAGAAGTTTCTTTTCAGTCGATCAATGATCGACAATCTTAAAAAATGTTGGATTTCCCTTGACACCGACCACGAGATATATGATCTCGTCTGCTCATGTCATTTAAGGTTATTCATTCCGTTACTTCATCTGTTTTTCGAGTACCACAGTAATTTTCTTATACAGTTAAACAATGCTAAAGTGCGAGCATACACCATTCATGAGTTAACTTTTCTCGTTAGTATTTTGAGGAGTATTTGGGTCAGAAATCAGATCCAGACGTATGATGATGCCAACTCTATCTGCCATATTAGACTATCTTTACTTTATGTCATGTTTATTGTTTATTTCAGTATTACTCCAACTGTTGAAGATCTTGTTGCCATAATGACAACGTTTGATCTTATTTGTTTGTAATTTGTTATCTCTATCTATCAAAAAAAAATTAAAATATTAAACATCACTAGAAGAAAATGTCATCATAAATAATAGCATTACTCAATAATTGCATCACCCTAAGAAGATAAGAGACTGTAAAAGCCAAAATATATGGTACACTTTGAATAGATTAAACTTTAACACATTCATGTCTACAAACATTTTCATTGCAAATTTTGAGTTCGATTAAACTGATTTGATAGTTAAGATGGTTGGTTATCAAGCCAATATCCTAACGTATACTGGGACATGATAGCTCGTATTGCGTATTGATTCAAATAACTCGATCCACACCTCAAACGATCAAATCAAGTAGGGATTAGAGCTTTCTAATTATTCAACTAATACCGTTAGTATTATCGCTTTAGGATGAAACAAACAAAGAGTTCTATAATGCAAAAATGACAATAAGAAATGGGATGGCATTGGAGTTGGATGACCGAGTAGGATCAAGATTCAAGAGTATACCAAGTCATACCGAAGTACAAAGTTAGGATCCGCGAGGAGTGGGATATATCTACCAAACAGCTCCCATCCTCCATTAGAGGTTAATACTACTATACTAGAACTAACTGAAAACTTTAAAATTCATCATTCATATTTACATACTGTATGCATATTATACGAGCATCTTACTATCTTAGCAACGCATCTCTATGTGCCTCCCGTCAAGTTCCATCCTCTTTATTGCCTAGATGCTTTGAGACGTTTTGCTGTGCGGATAAACTCCACAATTACTTCAACTTCATCCGGTTGCTGTTGAGATCAGTGGCAGTCAGAAATCACACATTGGAGGCAAATATATATGCACACATTAAATCTAGGTAGGTGAAATGTGTTTAAGGGAGGAACACAAACAGTAAATAAGAGGTTGCAAGATTGGCAACAAAACTGTAAGGAGAGTAAAACCTGTGATGAAAAATGCTGCTGCACTGCATGGACCAGTTGGTCATTGGTGAGGTTGGAACTGCCACTTTCCTGAAGAAGTAACATATTTATTTAAGATCGAAGGGATATTACATTTGCAACTTGACAGAGATATAAAGATCAGCAGTAAAACTTACGAGGTTGAAGTTTCGACAATATCTCAATAATGATCTAGTTCCTAGCCTTGAAAGGTTCACTTTCTGGTTTATCAAAACAACAATAAGGAGAGAGGGTGAGCATAGGACCATGAAATTCTTACAACCACAAGATCAAAACAGAAAAGCTCAGAAACACTTCATTTAAAAAAAAATTATGTCGGTGGGCAACAAAACTGATCATATCAGTAGATGAATCAATACATGTCTTGTTACAACTTGAAAACTTATATGCAAATCATATAAGGCAAGTCCTGCCTTCGAATGCTTTATGAGCTTACCATGTGAGATACCCGTTTATTGGATTGAACACCTATAAAGTTGTTGCGATTCATTGACTTTGTGGATGCTGAATTCGCCCATGGCTTTGTGTATTGAACTCTTGGCTTGCAAAGTTTACTGTAGTGACCATTGCAGGCTGCCAAAGACGAACCATTGTTCTCGTTACATGGATTAATTCAAAAAATTTATAGTCTCAAAACAAAACAAAAATACTGCAATGGTAATAAAAGGGCTTGAACTTACATAAATGGAAGCTAAACTTTTCACCAATGTCCGAGCCACTACTAGAATCATCAAAATCATAGTCATCGTCTTCTTCATTCCCGGTTGGTGGTTCCAGAACACTCAAAGCATTCCTTTGCAGCTTGACTTCAACGCCATTTTTCAAAACCTGAAAGCATCAAAGAGAACTAACTTTGAGCCAAAATAACTCCACTGGGAAGGCATCAAATGAGTCAACCTACGAATAATTCCCTGAGATTGTTTTTAGACAATATCATGAGAAGTCTGTAAACAACTGCTAGTGTAGCATGTGCATTAGGTATGTATGCAGACGATTTCCCTATTTTTTTTTTTTTCTAACACCTAGTCGGAGAAGGGACTAGGCGAACTAAGAACTATTCAGGCTCCAAAACCATAACCAAATAAAACCAAACCTTATCCCACTAAGTGGGGTCGGCTAAACCATACACATTTATATGAATTCACATTGGTTGAAGGAGATACAAAAAAGTGACAAATTCTAGCAAAGTTATGATCATAAACAGCAGAAAAAGATAAGTAATCATATCCATCTGAAATAAAGGAACAATAAACACATTTAACCCCAGAACGAACTTATTTTCAGACGAAAAAAAGATCAAAATTATGAACACATAACTTATCCTCTTGAAGAAAGATGAGAACAACCAAAAGACCAGATAACTACCTTTGAAAAAATGATAGTAATATCTAGTGGATACATACAATAAGAGTAAGTGAAAAGGGAACATAATTCTTGAAATCAATAATATATTATTGCTACATAATCTTCAAACATTAATAATCAATTACAGTATTGGTGTCTAAGTTACATACCAACCAATGCCACCCACCAAGTCCAACAGCTTTCTTGACTACTCCTTGCAAACCAACCAACACACTCTTTGTTCTATTGTTTCCTGTGACAACAACCTTTGTATGCCTAGGCAAAAGAGACAACTCCTCATCACCACTTTCCTCACGAAAAGGCGAAAACATCCTAGAAGAACACACCTCAGTCCCCATCATTTCTCAACCCCCTCCAAATAATACCCACAAATTATATCACAAATCTCATCAAATTTCACTCTTTTCAACTAATTCTAATAATTTTCTACCTACAAAACACACTACCCTTCTACATAGTAAGTTGACTTGAAACAAACCTAATAAATTCCAAAACTAAAATACTTCATATCTTAGTTCTTGGTTCGACTTTACTTTTTTCGCCTTTTTTTCCTAATGCCCCGTAGGCAGTAACTGTCGTGTTCTTTTCAATTTACCCCCGATACTATTATCACTTCGGATTCACTCGATTCACTGCACCTGATTCAATACCTGCAAACAGAAGAATTTAATATCAAGATACAGTATTTATCCATTATTAAGCATGGGGAGACTGGAGGAGAGATAATATATTTCTTTATATTGACAAATAGAATAGTATCTACATAAATGGAATGTTGAATGCAGCAGTGAATAATATCTCTGGAAATTCACGGGTTCATCTTGAATCCAATAAATGAAGCATGCTTTAATCCTCCAATAAACAAACATATATCAATATTTTTATATACACACATACTAATAGAATATTATATTACTATATATACACATATACATCTATCAATTATTTTACCACTAACCAATCAATCTACTTAGGTCTTCAAAACGACAAAGCTATGATCTTTTATTGAAATTAAACATGCCCACCTACTTATAATACAGACAAGACAGAAAAATACCCATGTCTTGTGCAAGAAACTTCTATTCAAAATCAAACTTCCATCGAAGAAAAACAAATGAAAGGCTTTCATAAAAATTCTCGTAAAATAAACTCTTCTAAATGGCATTTAAGAAACTAAGCTACCATATGATTAACTTCAACTTCAACTTGAAAAAATATATAAATAAATACAAATTCAAGTTTGTTTAATCAGTTGTATTAATAGATAATAATGAACAAAATCAAGAATTTAATGATAAGGATAAGGTCCGTACAAGTTTGTTAACGTGGGTGGTCTGTTGGAACAAAGAGGAGCAACAACCTAAGTGTACGGACTAAAGAAGTAAGACAGCAAACACAATAGGCTCTGAATTCTTTTTTTTTAAAGGTAACAGAAATTGAAGAAATAAGCAAAAGGGTATGCTTATATTCAGTTGTTTATGTGTTATAATGCATAAAAAAAAGATCTTTAAAGCAAAAAAATGAAAAAAAGAAAAGAATTGGTGATGAGGTGGGGGAGGGGGGAACTAAAAAAAAGTGCAAAAGAGTATAAAATGTAAAGAGATACTACTAAAAGAGAAGGAAGTTTATAGTATGGAAGAAATATGTTATGGAGAGAAAGAGAGAGAGAGAAGTACATGTATAATATATGCATACAGTAAATGCTTACCAACTGCCATGGAGAGTTATGGAAGAAATTTCTAGTGTGGGTGTCAGGGGGAGCGCGTGAGGATACAAGCCCCTCTGCGATTAAGATCACTTATGTTGTTAAAAGTAAAATTTTTAAAAAAATTGATTTATCACACTTATTAAATAGATACAGTAGATAATAGTTATCAAATTGTATTTTCTTAAGTTGTTAAGGAAGTTACTAATTTTTTTAAAAAAAATGTATTTTGGTCCTTATCTCAATAATAGGTCTTGTTTCAAACGTGAAAAGCTTAAAAGTATTTTATGAGGATCATAATAGAGTGTTACTGGCGTTGATGGGTCGCAAGACGCCAATACATATGAAAATGGGGTAAATATATATTTAAAACAATATCTTGCAAGTCAATAATTTTTTTCGATAGTGTCCTTAGTAACTAGTGAGAACATGTACTCAGTTGTACTTTAAAGTTTAAATGAGTGTTCATGTTTTTAATAATAGTTAAGTAATATGTTAAGGCTGATTTAATTAACGACATATAATAATACGTAGAATGTATATCCATTAGGAGTAAAATTAACAAAATTTTGTGTCTTGATATCACCTTGAAAATTCTTATTATTAGCGGCTACGATAATTATGTCATGATACTCAAGAGTCAAGACTCATAATATACTCTCAAGTTACAATTTGTACGAGAGGATTCACACAAGTTTATGTTATCCTTTCATATACATATTCAAGAGTTTGCAACCTCCTCAAAATTCCGTCATTGTTTTGATTCGTTACTCATGTAATATATCTATGGTATATAATATCAATTAATTTTTATACAAAATTATGATGATAAATATTCTTTATAAAATTATTAAAATATTTGTGCATAAATATACATTCTTTCTATAATTTTATTTAATTCATTTTAATAAAAATTAAATTTAATGTGTAAAATAGTATTTCTATTTAAAATTATTTTTTAAAAATAAAAATAACTAATGTACTCCTACAATCGAAAGCCAAGCCAAGTTAATATGAGACGTTCATGAACTCAAGTTAAAGACACGACCAAGTACCAAGTCGAGTCGAGACATTAATGAACCCAAGTCAAAGACACGAGTATATTAAAGATCTCAGTTTCCTTCAATCTAAATGCTCAATATATTATGTACAAATGAAAGGAATATCGAGTAAGACATTTATGTGGTAATGTTCACATTTCTGAAATGTCTCTGGCAATTTGCAATGAAATCGCACCAATGGCAACTTTCTTTCTACTAAACACAAAAATATATTCCGCTCATCCTGTGCATATAAAAAATAAATTGAAACAACTTGAGTTAGCTGGTTGGTTCAATTTTTGATACAACTCAAGATTTAAGTGAAACAATGAGTTGAAGGTCATAACACCAAACTAATCAAATTGTTGAACAGGTCGTCTTAACTTAAGATAAATGGTTTATCTAACTTCGAACAATTCAAAAAGAAACAAATCTCCTTATAAAAAGATAGAATGAATTAAATATCCAAAAGTACTATGTGTATCTTCATGGAATAGATGGGTATCAAACAAGCACTTCCAAATAAAATGTGTCAAATTATGTCATGGTCATTATGCAGTGGCAATCAATGAATTTTAGCCTAAAAGTGATAGACATAAGTCACACTCTCGATCTTACTTGATTAGTGAACTCATTTTTATGGCAAACTATTTTAAATTTATTTTAAACACACCATTTGGTGGAAGTGTGAGATCATTCTTTTAAATTTATGTATCAAATTTCGACAAAAAAAACATGCATATTAAAGTGTTAAATGATTACATATTGGACCTCAAGTTCTTAGAGGATAAATTATGCACTTGTCATGTTATTACATACATCTATCCAAGTGAAACATTGTAATGTCACTAACAAAAATAGAATATACTATCAAAACTATTCTATTGAAATAGCAATCGTATAATATATTTGTAAGATAATATTTTATTTTCAATATTGTTTTTTATTTAACGGGATAATATATTAAAATAAGTAGTTTACATCTTTCGGAATTTCTTTTTGATAAAAAGCTATATGTTTAATGTTATTAAAAATAAATTTGAATGATTAAAATGAAACAAATTTGGTAAGGAGATAAAAGAGGGACTAAATAATAGAGGTACATGTTGATGGAGACATTGAGTGTAGTGAGTAGGGCAAAGAATTCTTGAGGGGGAGGGGCAGAGGAATGGGGCCCATCTAACAATTTTAAAACTTTATTTGGAGTCCGGTCAATCATCTTGGGCAGCTGGACACCATAAGAAGGAAAAGAAAAAGAAATTTACACACAATTTCACTCTACTAAAGGGTACATTTTTTTAGAAACCAAATAATTTTGGATTCAAAAACAAAAATGTAAGAGTAGGACCCACCTACCCACATGGCTAGCATTTACTTTTCTGCACGGCTATCTATGTGCCTAATCTATTGCATATCAACAAATTGATTTTTTATACTACATCGGTCCCTAAATGATTCATATATTTTTATTTTAGTCATTATTAATAAAAAAACAATATAGTTATATGATATGTTGTTAGATTCGTCTTAATATATACTCCTTCCGTTTCTTTTTATTTGATTGTTAGAAGCTTTTTTCTTGTTTCAAAATATTTGATTGTTTACAATTTCAATGCAACTTTTTATAATTCTAATATATCTTCTTACAATCCCAATGTAATTTTTCACAATCTCTTAATAAAGTTTTTTTCCCCAAACAATTAAATAAAAAGAAACTGAGGGAGTATTTTTGAACTATTAACTTTTTATGATTTTTCATATGTGAAATATGAGATATTTATGTTTGAAATTGTGTTTTATTGATCATAAAAAATCAAAATATATCAATTATTTAAGGACGAAGGGAGCAATTAACTACTACTCACTAGTCACTACACTAAATACCAAATCACAAATAACATGTACTCCCCTAGTACAATGTATGCAACTACTTATATTTTGTTCCATCATTTTATTTTGTTTTTTGGCGTCTAGTCGTCTCAACTTTTGTCAATTTATTTAATGAATACATGAATTTTTGGTTTTGACATATGAATTTTAATTTAATAGATATATTGAACGCAAACTAGGAATTATAAATATAATAAATTACATTTTGTGAATCAATTTTAAAGAACTATCACTTTATTGAGTTAATATCTAGTAGTCAATTTTCATTAATTTGATAAAAATTGATTATTTTATATAATTAACTAAAATTGATTATTATAAACTGACACAATAAAATGTGTGTTATTTAATAATGATTTATAAGATGAAATATTTTAAAATTCTTAGTATACATTTAATTATACATGCTAAATGAAAGTCGAAGTGTTAAAATCGAAAGTTCATATGCCAAATATATACTCCAACTACCTACTTAAAAGATTGAATACCATGAGTGTGAATTAAAGAGTTTGGCAAAAGTTTAGGTATCCAAATGCAAAAAAATCATTTATTCTTATACATAAGTCAAATAATTCAAAATAGTCTTACAATTTTTTTATATTTTTCCTCTTCAAATTTAAAATAAGATAGAATTAACTTTGAAATTTGCACTATAAAAAAAAGTCATACAAATTGAAATGAAGGTGATACTTACTCGAGCCGAACCAATACTCGATCACTAAACTAAACCACTGAATTTCAGCAAACAAAACGAAACAAGGAGTAATTAACAAGTCTATCAACTCTTGAGGATTTTCTCAAGGGATTGAAGAAAAGAGGAACCATTTCAGGGCTAGGTGTTTTGAGTGTACACTTCAAACCAGGGACACCAACCACTGCTGTAAGTTCAACCAACAATGGGATTCGTCTGGGAAGCTTCGCGGATACATACAACACGTCCTCGCGAAGAGATACAATACGTCCTGGTTTGCATGTTTCCCCTTGGCGATAAAGAACATGTCGGATACTGCTAGAATGTCAAGAGTTGCTTCGACGCTGTTTATGATAATCCCGGGGAAGTCCTTCAAGACTTCATTGGAATCAGGCAGTGATTTCCATGCACACATTAAGTTGCCAAGTATCGCTTGTATGAAGTCATAAATCATCTAAAATGCTACAAAACACACAATACATATTGTTGCTAAGTATGAGATGTTAGATTATTTCTAATAAATAATATTTTATGGTCCATGTAATATTAAAGTCTAATTATAATATTAAGGTTTAATGTGATGGTTATTATACATTAAAGATTATAATTAGGGGCATAACTTCTAGCCCTCTCATCTCACTCATTAAAGATGCATTTAGGGTGATCATTAGTAGTATTAGACCTTTGGTTTGATAACTACTACTATATAAAGGGGACCTATGCATCATTGTAAGACACCATCTAAAAAATACAAATAAAAGATAGAGTAGAGGAGAGAAAAGGAAGAGGCTTAGTTAAGTGATCTTCATCAAACTCTCATCATGGATCAAGGTATGTCCTTGTATTATTATCGATCATAGTGTATATAATTTAGAGTGTAAAGATCCTAATATAATAGTTTTATGCTTACAATTGGTATCATGAGCATGGTTGAACACTCTTGATTATTACATGAATTGTTATTTAGCCTAAATGAATTGCTAAATATGTTTTATTGCTTCCGCTATGAATATGAAATATATAAATGGATGTATTGTTAATTTTCCATTATAATATAATATTATATTATTTCGCTTAAATATTCATCACAATAATTGACAATATTTGATCATGTATATTAAGGGTTATTGTATTATATGACATAAAAGATATATTGGATTGTCAATTGTTTGATAAATGTGTAATGTTATATTTATACATACATGTTCTTTGTTCACATAATTTCTTTTATAATGAGTATCATGATATTGATATATGATGGGAAAAGAAATGTGTAAACATATTAAATTTGCCTTGCACATATTTGGAGATAATTAAAAATATCTATTATTAAGAAAGCTTGTTAGTCACCAAAGTGGCCTAGCTAAATTGTTATATAGATATTTTATCTTTTATTATATAAATTGTGCAAATTTTGAGATATTATAATTTCTTTTATAATGGGTATCATGATTTTGATATATGATGGGAAAAGAAATGTGTAAACGTATTCAATTTGCATTGCACATATTTGGAGATAATTAAAAATATCTATTATTAAGAAAGCTTGTTAGTCACCAAAGTGGCCTAGCTAAATTGTTAAATAGATATTTTTATCTCCTATTATACAAATTGTGCAAATTTGAGATATGATAATCAATAATATCTATTTACTTTTCAAGTGTTTGTTAGTCACCAAAGTGGCCGAGCTAAATGAGTAAATTGATATTTCATCTCAACTAAATGTTACGAAATCTTGAGATATGATAGTTTATAATACTAATTTAGTTTTAAGTGCTTGTTAGTCACCAAAGTGGCCTAGCTAAATGACTAAATTAATATTTTATCTCAATTATAGGTTACAAAAACTTTGAGATATTACAGTAAATTATCTATTTTTATAATGCTTGTTAGTCACCAAAGTGGCCAAGATAAATCACTAAATAGATGATTATCTCATGTTTTTGAATAATAATCTTTTAAGATATTATTAAAGTTGTCTATTTTAAATTGATTATTAGTCACCAAAGTGGCCAAATTATTACATAGACATTATATCTTACTATTGTTATTATTGTTTAAATGTCTAATATGTTCAAGCTTGTTAGTCACCAAAGTGGCCTAGCTATATAAATTAATTAGACGTTTTATCAAGTATACATAATTATAAGAGATGTTTAACATGTACTTTTGGAGTCATTAACCATTATACGTACATGTATTTATGCATATGATTAACGTTCAAATTTACATGTTTAAGGATCACCCAAAGGTGAACTTATATATGTTATTAAAGTTTTTTTTTTTTGAATCTATCATAGTAACTCAAAGTAATAATATATAAGTTTGAAGGAAATTTCTCATGAAAGTCATAGAGTGCTCTCTATCGGACATTACTGATAAGTCCAAAATGAGAAGGTTCATGAGTGAGTTAACGACTACTAAATTTGATTGGTCTAAACCCATTCATAATCATGTAACTAGCATGTCTAACAAAGCAGCAAAGTTAAGGACAATGGGCATGGAATTGAGTGAGACATTTTTTGTTCCATTCACCATCAACTCTCTTCCTCCTGAGTTTGGTCACTTCAAAATACACTATAATACTCTAAAGGAAATATGGAACTTTCAAGAAATTAAAGCCATGTTGATTCAAGAGGAAGGGAGGCTGAAGAAAATAAAAGATCACTCAATTCATCTCACTGTCCATGAAGGAGCTTCTAGCAGCAAGACTAAATCAGGAAAAAGGAACAAAAGAAAAGACAATGACTCAAAGAATGACAAAATCTCAATAAAGGCTAATGATGACAAAGTCGGAAAGGAGATTAGGTGTTTTTTTCTGTAAGAAGATTGGGCACTTGAAAAGGATTGTCAGAAAAGAAAGGAATGGTTCAAAAAGAAAGGTACTTATTTTGTTTCCGTTTGTTTTGAATCAAACTTTATTGAAGTTCCTAGTAATACCTGGTGGTTAGATTCTAGTGCAACTACTCATGTTTCTCATGTTATACAAAGATTCCTTTCGATCCAACTCATAATAGGAACTAAAAATATTTGTCCATGGGAACAAGATGAAAGCACATATTGAAGGAATCGGACTTATAGATTGATCTTAGAAACTAGTCGTCATGTAGATCTAGAAAAGTGTCTTTATGATCCTGATTATGCTAGGAATCTTGTTTCCGCTGGAAGTTGGATGAATGTATGTTTAATGTCAAGTATGAAAACCGTACATTTTCCTTGTTTAAGAATAAGTACTATTATGGTTGTGGTACATTAATGGATGGTTTGTATCGTTTCAATCTTGATAATGAATTTGTGGAGTCTTTGTTTAATATTGAACATGTTGTTGGTAGTAAACATAGTGCACTGGATGATAACTCTGCTTTCTTATGGCATCAAAGACTGGGTCATATATCCAAAGAAAGGATGTTGAGGTTGGTTAAAAGTGAAATCCTTCCTCAATTAGATTTTACAAACTTAAATGTATGTGTTGATTGTATTAAAGGCAAACAAACTAAACACACTACAAAGAAAGCCGCCATAAGAAGCACAAAACTTCTTGAATTGATACACACTGATATTTGTGGTCCATTTGAAGCCCCATCATAGAGCAGGGAAAAGTATTTCATTACCTTTATTGATGATTACTCACGTTATGGATATGTATATCTTTTGCATGAAAAGTCTCAATCAGTAAACACCTTGAGGTGTTTATTAACGAGGTAGAAAGGCAATTAGATACAAAAGTAAAGGTTGTGAAATCAGATAGAGGTGGTGAATATTATGGTAAATACAATGAAAGTGGACAATGTCCTGGTCCATTTGAAAAGTTTCTTGAAAGTCGAGGCATATGTGCTCAATACACTATGCCTGGCACACCACATCAAAATGCTGTAGCTGAAAGGCGGAATCGTACTCTTATATAAATAGTTAGAAGTATGTTGAGTAATAGTAATGTACCTTTATCTTTGTGGACATATTCTTAATGATTGTTGCATATTTGCTTAAGAGGGTTTCTAGTAAGGCCGTTCATAAGACCCCTTATGAATTATGGACAAATAGAAAACCTAGTTTAAAGCATACATGTGCATGGGGTTGCCAAGCAGAAGTAAGAATATATAACCCACATGAGACGAAACTCGATTTAAGAACCATCTCTGGTAATTTAATCACGTATTCAGAAAAGTCAAAGGGGTACATATTCTATTGTCCTAACCATAGTACGAGAATAGTTGAAACTGGTAATGCACGGTTTATTGAGAATGGTCATGTCAGTGGGAGTGAGGAACCACAAACGGTTAATTTTGAAGAGAAACAAGTGGGAGATATCACGTCTAGTGTTTCTCATCAAAGTGTGTCTCCTCAAAATAGTGGCTCACACAATGATCATATCAATATTGACCCTATCAATGACATCACACATGTACAAGTATCAAATGAACTACAAGAAATAACATTAAGGAAGTCTTCAAGACATAAAAGACCAGCTATTTCAGATGATTATGTGGTTTATACACTTGAACATGAATGTGATTTAAGTGTTAATATAGAACCAGCTTCTTTCAATCAAGCCATGGAATGTGATAATTCAGAATAGTGGTTCAATGCCATGAAAGAAGAGTTGAAATCAATGGATGACGACAAAGTTTGGGACTTAGTTTAGTTGCCTAAAGGTTCAAAACGAGTCGGATGTAAATGGATCTTCAAGATCAAACGAGACTCTGATGGCAACATTCTAACTTTCAAAATCAGACTTGTTGCTAAAGGTTTCACTCAAAAAGAAGGTATTGACTATAAAGAAACCTTCTCTCCAGTTTCTAAGAAGGATTCTTTAAGAATTATTTTGGTTTTGGTGGCATTATGATCTAGAGCTTCACCAAATGGATGTGAAAACTGCCTTTTTGAATGGAGACTTAGAGGAAGAAGTTTATATGGATCAACCAGATGGTTTTGTAACCGTTGAAAAAGAACAGTTCGTGTGTAAGCTAAAGAAGTCAATATATGGACTAAAACAAGTTTCTCGACAATGGTATCTAAAGTTTAAAAATACCATCACATCATATGGGTTTGAAGAGAACACCGTGGACAAGTGTATCTTCATGAAGGTCAGTGGGAGTAAGCTTATCATTTTAGTCTTATATGTTGATGACATTGTTCTTGCTGCTAATGATCTTGATTTGTTATATGATGTAAAGAAATTCCTTTCTAGTAACTTTCATATGAAAGACATGGGTGAAGCATCATATGTGATTGGCATTGAAATATTTCATGACATATCCCAAGGAATATTAGGCCTATAACAGAATGTTTACATCAATAAAGTTTTGGATGAGGTTTAGAATGGAAAAGTGCTCTTCCGAAATTGTTCCCATTCAGAAAGGGGACAAGTTCGGTTTGTTCCAATGTCCTAAAAAAAAAAAAGGATTTGGAACGAAAAGAGATGGAAGATATTCCATATGCATTAGTGGTTGGGAGTCTGATGTATGCTCAGACATGTACTCATCCAGGTATCAATTTAGTTGTTGGTATGCTTGGACGATATCAAAGTAATCCCAGAATGGGCCACTGGAAAGCTCCAAAAACAGTCCTTAGGTTTTACAAAGCACCAAGAACTACATGCTTACTTATACGGATTCAGACTATGTTAGATGTTTGGACTCAAGAAAGTCTACATTTGGGTAGACATTCCTAATAATAGCTGGGGGAGTTATATCATGGAAAGTGGGAAGCAGTCGGTCATTGCTACTTTCACAATGGAGGCCGAATTTGTTGCATGATTTGATGCAACAATTCATGCTCCATGGTTGTGGAACTTTATCTTAAGACTTGGAATTGTCGACACTATAGCCAAGCCGTTAAGAATTTATTGTGATAATTCCGCAACTGTCTTCTTCTCTAAATATGACAGGTACTCGAAAGGTGCAAAACATATGGATTTAAAGTACCTATCTGTCAAAGAATAAGTGCAAAAACAGAAGGTGTCTATTGAGCATATTTGTATAAACTTAATGGTATCTGATCTGTTAACTAAAGGATTACCACCCATGACTTACATTAGCCATGTAGAAAGGATGGGTATTATAGAAAAACCTTGTTAACCGGAAATGAATATTATACATATGTATGAACGGTTTTGCTCATATAAAAGTTGACCCTTGTGAATTCAATAAAGGTTATGTTTTTGCTTCATAAAATGTTGTCCATATTATGGTTATGTACATGGATTGTTATGATGAGACAACAAAGTAATCTCCATAAAAGTTGTGACTTAAAGTTCTTCACAATAAAAGGATTTTGAATTAGATTGACTTGTGATACATGGAAGGAATCATGTCGCTTGTATGACTTGTGACCGCCATGATCCAGTTGGTTTATTTTATATTATAGAATTGAAAATGTTGATTCATTGAAAGGTGTACACTTATGGTTATTTTTTGAATCATCAAATAATACATGGACCAAGTGGGAGATTGTTAGATTATTTCTAATAAATAATATTTTATGGTCCATGTAATATTAAAGTCTAATTATAATATTAAGGTTTAATGTGATGGTTATTATACATTAAAGATTATAATTAGGGGCATAACTTCTAGCCCTCTCATCTCACTCATTAAAGATGCATTTAGGGTGATCATTAGTAGTATTAGACCTTTGGTTTGATAACTACTACTATATAAAGGGGACCTATGCATCATTGTAAGACACCATCTAAAAAATACAAATAAAAGATAGAGTAGAGGAGAAAAAAGGAAGAGGCTTAGTTAAGTGATCTTCATCAAACTCTCATCATGGATCAAGGTATGTCCTTGTATTATTATCGATCATAGTGTATATAATTTAGAGTGTAAAGATCCTAATATAATAGTTTTATGCTTACATCAGAATCTCTATGGAGGAAACATATACACATATTTTGTCTCGAGGAAAGTGGATCGTTCCATTTTATCGCTGAAGTACCAGAGGGGCTATTGATTATTTATCACAGCAACCTGCAAAATTGTATTATCTTTCAAATGGCTTTCAACCCGGCACCCAGAGAATGCAGGGGGAGTGGACCTTTAACATATTAATCATCGTCCTATTTATATAAGGTATAAAGAACAAAAATGCTGAGAGTAAATTCAAGCTGATCAATAAGATTACACATGACAGCAACAATATCTAGTAATTACCTTAAGAGACTGCTGAAGGGGATCAATAACATAAGTACTCTGTGATTTTATCAACACGAATGCACCCCATTGTACGTACAGCCAGAGCCCAGAGCTCGAATTAAGGGATTTGGATCTTGGGAATCATGCAGGATAAGCTCACAATCGTTAATCAACAAAACAGAAAGTTGTAATGAATGTAACAACGTCTAAATAAAAATGATCACAAAACAAGGTATAGACAACAAAATTGCATTCAAATAAGTCATATTATGTTTTGATTGGTATACTCACCTAGATAAGAAAACGCTTAGCGAAAGCTGTATTTATCACAGGTGAGTATACTGGTAGCTAAAAATAAAGTTCTCACCTTACGAACTTAACAGTATGTAACGATGAGAATATGATATTCCCTCCACCCCTCTATCTTAAAATTCGAGCCTCGTTGAGTAAACATGCCTAAAACACTCCTTATGTTTCCAGTGAACTTTCAGAAGCCCATGCATGATTTAATTCAGTTTACACGATATCGACATTATCCAGAGATGCCGCACATAAGTAAATAAGATCGTAAATCACAAGCACAAAATCCCTTCCACTCTGCCTGTGGCTGCAGCAACATAGCCTTATTCTTCACAGACATTTGATGTTTGATACTTCGAATGGCACAAGATACAAATTTCAAAAAAAGTGCATTTATGCACCACATCATAGAACTTTCAATTATGTCAGTTTGCACCACTCCAGTTCTTAGAGTTATGACCTCTTCTTCTTCTTGTCTACTCTGACGTACGTAGTAAATAGTGTTTGCACTTTATTCTTCAGTCAATTCGGAAACAATCTCCCTGTATCACAAGGGCAACGGTCCATACTACCCGACCCTCCCTCTTCTCCTTAGACGGGAAGGTATTGGGCCATGTTAATGTATCTAACATCGATGCATTCCTTTTAGCAGCCCATCATTAGTATATAAGGAGCCTCGGTTCAGTTCTATGTTGGGTCATGTATTCCGTCAAACAAATAAACTTTAAGTTAGTTTAACTCCTAATTCAATTAGAGGTGGGGCGTCTTAACTCTACATTAGATCTATTCAACTAATAAATATGTAATAATAAATCAAACAGTAAGTAAATTAATAATCCAATATATATAAAATGAATTTAGTAATAAGAGGTAATTGATATTTGTACTGAGAATTATGTTCTTCTTTGAGCTCGGGGATTTCATCACCCTTCTTAGTGATGGAAAAATACTTCGAATCGTGGCCGCTCATTCCTCGTCATACGTTGATCACAGCCGTAGATGATGGTCGGAAATGGCAATTCAGTGATAATAATGGTGCTGTAGACTATTATGTTGTGTTCACTGGGGCAAAAGGTAAGAATATCACCTTTTTGCAATAAAAAAGGATAAGTGACTATTGAGTGTAAAATCGTCATAGTAACGACTCTCACACATCCTGTTCTGGGATACACCAAATAGATCTCATTAGTTACAAAGTTACACGCATGCCATCTTTGATATTTCGTTAAGGTTTTGTCACTCCGAGCAACACTTACAAGAGGATTACCAACAATAAAGTACATTAAAGGAGAAGGATAAGTATCGACAATCATAAAAGTTGACTGACAATTATTATCAATAAAATATCAATTGAAAATTATTTTGTTGAGATATGAAAAAATATAGAGCAAGGTTTTATTAGTAGCGAAAGATCACTTTAGGAATAGTAAAGTGACTTACGACGAAGATCAACCTATTAAACATTAAAAAACAAACAACGAATTCAAGAGAATCCATGTACACACTAGAATAGTTCTTTTTAGTTATGAAATGACACTTTTGCCTTCAATTGAACTTCTTCATTTACTAAACTTTCCAACTAAAGGGGCATAATTATCATTTTACTCCTAAAATGTCAATGTTCCCGTGTATATAACAACAAATCAATTCATGCAATATAGCACATGTATATAAATACCTGAAGGGCAAATGTGTGCTATGTGAACTTGTACTATATTAATTTAGATAACATTTGCCAATTTAATATTGACATGAGCTAATAAATTTGAAAATAACACAACAACCAATGATGATGTTCCATCAAATTCAGTACCTACTTAAAGTGCTCATTGATCATGGACTCATCACTCATGGTCACAAAGGTGGATGATTGAATAAATCATAGAGTACAATTATGTATGGTGTTGCCACAATAAGTAAAAATTGAATTGTTGAAGCAAGGGGCCATGGTAATGCATATGCAACTCACAAATGGCAAAGCAAGATGTCCTTTGTTGCTCGACCATTGTCACGTATCTTCTTGGATATTGACAATTGGATGTGCCCTATACTTACAAGCCTAAACTTCATCTTTAAAAAGTGTTTACACTAACGATCTATATACAACCGTGTCCTGGAATATTAAAGTATATGGAGGAGATAAATTGCGATATGTGCACACCTGATAGGATTAAAGGTTGTATGTTAATCACTTCATCAATACAAACTTCTTTCTTTATAGAAGTTGAACTCGAGTACATGAAAATGCGAGATTATTGTTATATTATAATACTTTACCAGTTGAGCTATGCATCTAATGAGAAGTTGAGAACTTAAACCTCATCTCTCAAATTGTTGTGATTGGTGAACAGGTTGGTTCCTCAACTCATTCAAGTTTGACATAACAGTAGTTAGGGAGTACTCCATACAGTATTAGTTAAGAATCGATCGGTCACACTCATCATTTTAGGTGAAGAAATTGTAATTTGAAATCTTAATTATGCATAACAAAATAATGTGAATGATTTAATAGTCTGGTGATATCTAATTCAAGCTTTCAATTGAGAAGTTTTGAGTTTAATTTTTGTTGAAGACAATTTACCGCACATTTCATTTTAACTGTTTGTTAGCTAACCATCTATTGTATTCATACCTTCATTGATATACATATAAACTTCTATTTTTATCTCGCTTGATTCTTTTCTGAAATAGTCGACTAACAACGAGAGGGGATTTTTTGCTTTAGCCTCATAACCGATATTGGCATGAGCGATCCGTTGAGCAGTTTCTTGGCGAACACCCGATTAAGGACGAAATGTACCTCATGATGATTTGTTAGGAAAAATACTTGTAATAAAACATAAAAATTAATTGAAACATATAAAATACTAGATCAAGTCGTGTATCGATGCACTTTCCTTAAATTAAATTCGCTCTTATTTCTTTTGGTGCTTAATTAAAATTATATAAGATGTTTGCCTCAAAAATAAAATAATTCAAATATAACGTTAAAAGCAGTCTAAGTCTTACTTCAAACAATTCTCAACTTGTACTGTTACCATTAACTAAATATTAATAGAGCTCACCTACTAGAAATAGTTTTTCTTTTCCTCTGTTGAAAAGATGTAAGAAGATGCTTTACATAATAAAATTAAATGGTAATCAAAAGTTTGTAATTTTCAAATGCCATCATGATGCATTTAGTAGTATTCAAGTCACTAATTTACCATAAAGCACACTAATAACATTTAATCTCTCAAGAAGTTACAGCATATATGTAATTGAATGCTATATTTATTTTAAACTCTTTAATACACAAATAAACCTAGCTAACTAAATAATATATGAATCGGTCCTGTCTCAATAATCAACATACATATAATTGGATCGTTCATTCACCATATTAAATTTTCGAGTTCTGAAATTAATTTATACTCATTTATGTGTATCTACAACACATATTGATAAATTAAACAACCAATCACGATGTCAGTTTTGTATTCAAAATTAAAATCATATTCAAATGATTTTCTAACCGGCAATTCAACGAATCTCTAACGTAGTAGGGGCCTTGGAGTTTAATGTTGAGAATTGGCGTTACACCAATCTTCTAAATCTTGCCATATCTACAGGCTACAACCAGTTGAACAGGAGCAAAATCATGAAAACGACCTAAATTAATACATGATATTTTATTACTGTATTAGATGTAGAATCATAAAGACAAGCAAAGATATAGAGGAAGCAAGATCCGACTTAATCGGCACTGCAAGATAATGCACAAACATTATTTTACTCTTACTTGGATCAATTCCAATGTTACCTCTTCTAAAATAAATACTTAGATATAAAAATTTAGATATAAAAATTATCTTTATATTAAATCCATCCATACAGTCTTTTATGCATAGATTCATTAAGTAACATTTTTTATATCTAGTTATTTATAATTTTGTCTCTTAGCTTATCGACTAATGTTAAAGTGATCAAGTTCAATGTCTATCATTCATTACTTTACGAATAATTTTTCGATAATTTCAAAGCATTAAATCAGTATTTACAAAATCAAGATTGAATCTTACTTCAATATAAACTTGCAATATGAAAGAAAAAAAAGAACTATGACATAACTTAAAAGATAAATACAATTCATTAATAATAGAATACACATATCATGATTTTTACTGATGGTAAGAATATATATGGTGAAATTTATTTTCACTGCTCCAATATCTACGACTCACCCTCGCGAGCAGGGTGCATTTCAAGTGTTCAAAATTACTATGCACCAAAATGCGCGTGCGATGGCGCGAAAAATAGTTGCCGTGAAAATAGATATCCCGACTCCTGAGCATATTAGTCATACGTCAAAAGTTATAGTCCTATTAAGTTTTCTTTTATTATTAAGATTTCTGTAAAGGACTATCATGGTAATGTATACATTAGTATAAGGATTAATTGTGTAATTTATGTATAAGAGAAATCTTAATAGAATTTTTTTCTAATAAAACCGAAACCGATGCATAATGCAACACCAATTTCTAGCTAATAATGAGTTAATCGAATAGCCTTATGAAAAAACTCGTTAACTAATAACCAAAAGGTTCTAGATTCGAAACTAACCTCATCATTAATTATATATATATATATATATATATTAATTTAGCCATAATAATTGGGTTGATCATAATATGGTAATGAGATCTCATAACCAAGGTGACTAATTTGACTATATTGTGTATTACTAATAAACTTCATTACATACCGCAAAATGACCATTTATACACCAGAAGTTTCTCATTTCTTTATCCCAATTTCCCATATATTTATACTATTTACAATTCACCCCCTAAATAATCTAAAACCAATAAGTCGAGTCGACCAAAACAAAACCGATCCACTACAAACCCGGAGTAATTGCAGAATAGTCCCCATAAAACTCAGAAATCCCAGAAGCCACCCACAACCTTTCATTAAATGTTTCCTGCATATCCTCTGAAATAAATGGCGCCCTACAAAGCGGACACGTCTTCTGATCATGAAACAACCAACGATCCACACAACACCTATGGAAAATATGCCGACAATTCATGAGCGTTCGGACTTCGTCGTTTGAATCGAATTCATACAAGCAAACTGCACAGCTGTCGGGAGGGTCGATTAAGGTGGAGACTTTGACTACTGGAAGCATTTCTCTGATCAAGATTGCTCCAATTGAGTGATTTTCTGAAATGGGTTCTTGTTGGATGGAAATTTCTGGCTCCAAGAAGTCTCCTAGTCCAAGAAAGTTGAGCAAAATGGTGATTAATTTTCTCAAGAAACTGAGGAAGGTTAGAGCTTGTAGTAAGAGTTTTGGTAAGAATAGATCAGTGTAAGCTACTGGAAATCCCATTTTGATTTAAGGGTTGCTTAGATTTTTGGTGAGGAAGTGTTTATGTGTGTAGAGAATGAAGGGGGAAGTGGAAGAGACGAGGAGGGAGGGGGTTGCTATATATAGATGTGGTGATGAAGGAGAAGTGTAGAGAAAAAGTGATCCGCTATATTGTATGTTATATTTTGTGTGACAGTCTATTCAGCCGATACAAAATACTCGTAATATAATCATGTGAGATTATGTTAAATTCATTTCAATATAAAAAATCCGAGATATTTACGGTCTGAGTTATGTCTCTATGAAAGTGAAAATTTGGATAAATTAAACCTTAAAATTCATTAGGAGGGACCGAGGGAGTAACATGTTCGTGAAATTTTGATACGTGTATAAGTTGTAAATTAGTTTAAAAATGAAAAACAAAAGATGTGACACAATACTAAGAAAATAATTGTAACAAAAAGTATCACATTATCACATAAAATACAATACTCCCTTCAATCCAAAAATAATCTCTTTCTAGACATTTCACACAAATTAAGAAACAATCATTACATTCACAATTTTCATCTATACTCATATAAAACAATCATTAATAATCCACTTTTCAACTAACTATGTGATACAATCATTACTTTTTAGGAATATTAAGGAAAAAAGTGATATATTATACATTAATTTATGCAAAAAGATAATCCTTTTGAATATTCTTGAAATGTCTAAAAAGACACTATTTTTGGATTGGAGAGAATATATATTAATAATCTGGATTTGGAAAATGGCTAACAATTGGATGTGGACAGTGAGGTTATTTTGAATAAATGTATTGAATTAGAGATGTCCCATACGTTGGTGTACAAGTGATGTCGTACGAATTGGATTATTGAGACAAGACTGTTACAACAAATGTGGAGCTAATCTACGTTTTAATTGGAAGCCATTGTTGACTTAACAGTTGGGAGTTTACCCTGTAAGAATGATTTCATCAGGTCCAGTCATTGAGTGGAGGTGTTTTGTTGTTTAAGTAATCATTTTTAATTTGTTGCAATCATGTCTAATACTAGCCCCCTCCGTCACTAAATAATAAGGATATTTTAATTTTTCATGGATATCGAGATATAATTTCAAATACGAATATTTTTTGCTTTACTTACATATGGAAAAAGTATAAATAAATATTTTAAAAATATATAGAGACGAATTTAACAAGATCTCATATAATTATATTATTTTCTTATCCACTAATGGAAATTTATTATCAAATTTTTCGAAATTTGACCAACAAAAACTAAAATATTCATACCAATTAGGGATATATAGAAAGAATAATAAGTTAAATAAGCTAAAAATTAAATACGCCTCGAACATAGAAGGTTCGAATCAAACCATATATCAATATTATCATCTCTTTGAAATGAGGTCTTCAATGAGTTATTACAAACATTGATTTTTTTTTCATTAAGTGCACACATATCACAAATACTTACTTGTTTTAATTCATAAATATGATTATGAATTTCATATATAGTACCACTCTAAAAATTCGAGTAGGGTTCTCATCTAAAGTGGAATATAAAGATGCATCATTCTTTTTGAAAAAGCACAAAAGAAAACGTTAAACATCATATGCAACCTTTCCGTCCTCATAAAATTCACTAAAGAAATAAAGATAAATATATACTTCATATGAAGTTTGAATTTTATTTTGCCCTCTAGTGTGAATGGAAAACAAAAAGTTATTCATTTGTCGTTGGTTCAAAGAAACCTCTTGATTGCATATTCATCAACAAATTAAAGTTAAAAAGGCTATCTATATACTTACTCATAGATTATACTTCAATTTCAATTTATCAACGACAAAATATGATTGAGAAAAAGGGAATTTGAATATTAAGCCACAGGAATAATAATATCAAGAAACGATGAACCAATGGTCATCAAAATTATAGGTCCGGGGGAGAAAAAAATAACGCCCTAATATATACGGCATCAAGAAGTGTGATTAGTAGTGTGTCCACTATATTTTTAAAAATATTATATATATATATATTATATATATATATTATAGTGTGTACATATATTTTCTTATTTCATCATTCACTCAAGATTTCATTTAAACTTCGAGAGATTTTATTAAAAATTGTCGAAATAATTTTAGTATGCAAAGACAAATACAGTTTGATCTTTGCAAGTGATGTTGTTGCGAAAATAATTCTTAATAATATATATTTATGTGCATTTTAATTTATAAATTAATTTTCTGTTAAAACTTAACATTGACTATCGAAAAAAGCTCCTAATATTGACCATAGGATACCACATGAAGAATTTATAAAGTTTTAAGTAGGACATTGAAGAATGATTAGGACTTGGGAGTAGAGAGTAGTAATCATCAGAAAGAGAAGCTTCATAAAATTAGGCAGCTTACTTGTTATTATCCTATCCAGCTAGTGGATTGATTCTTGGAGCAATGTATTATTATCATTATTATTATATGTCGTTAAGTCATTATCGTATCAATATATTATATTTTCGTAAATTAGTAATAAATTATGATTATACAGTGATATTACAAACAATGAATACACAAATTTCTAAATAAAGAGTTAGAGTATAATATGAGACAAATTTGACTCCAACAAGGTTCAAACCTGTAATCTCTTACATGAAATATTGAATCAAATGTCACTAACCTATTGAGCCAAACGACCATCGTATGAATGTATTAGTGCTAATTAATAATATATGGGTGTCCCCCTCTTTCCTCCATTGATTACAATTGGCATTTAATGTTTTTGGGAGAGATCTATCTTGGAACTATATAATGTGTTAATTAATAACGTCACTATTACCTCCTTTAATTTCCTTTTTTGTGCTTTATAGGATTATGTAGGGTAATGAGTCGTTATCACCATTGATGTATTGCCATAATATTGATTTGCTCTTACTTTTATCACTTGAAAATAGCAAGAAAAAATGAGTATAGATATGAAGGAATCATATACGGATCTTTCTTTTTTAGTTATCATTCTAGCCACTTATACATAAATTAAGAAAAATATATTCATATTATTATATGCTGTTCAAATGTCCAATGATTTAATTAATGGTATATCATGGTGGTTTTTATGAAACTGAATTTCACAAATGACAATGTGAAGTAGTGAAGTAGAGATGTGATAAAATATAAAAATGAACTTTAATATTACTGTTGGGGAAATTTTTATTACTTAAAACCCATATATTTATTGCTGCATGAATACCATACCCCATACGATCATTACTCATACCGTAACGCATGTGCAAAAATTGTTACAAAACACACTAGATCATTGTCCAAATAGTTCACGTAATGATAATAAGTTACACTTTGATCCTTAATAGTATTATATGAACAACTTAATTCTCAAAAATGGCACAAAAGTTGCACCTTGATTCCTAAACTAACACCTAAGTTGAATCTTGTCAATTAAAGTTACAGTTTTGTCCTTGTAACTGACATAAAAGTTGCACTTTAGTCTCCAAACTAACGTCCTAGTAAATTTTAAGATGTTAAGATTTAACAAACATAATTTTGGAATCAAAATACAATTTTTGTGTCACTCACAAGGGCTAAGTTAGTAGTACTATTGTGAGTTTGTGACACTATTGAGAACTAAAGTGACACGTGATGTCACTATCACGGATCTCTTTAGCACAATGAAATCCAAAACACACCAATTCAATTTCAGTTTAATTAAAAATTTTCATTTATCAATTAAAATATTTTATTACTAACATGCAACTAAAATATATATTAATTACATTCCACTTATAAAATTATTAATCTTAACCTCCCAATTAAATTTTATAAAAAAACAAGAGAAAGAAAATAAGAAGAAAAGTGAAATGCATGTCGACCAAGGGTGTGAGTTGAGATTTGAGAACCCTGGCCAACCAGCCAAAGAACATGGAGGGAGTGGGGGGCACTGGTTTAGGCGTGCCATTTTGTGACCCTAACTGGATGGGGCATTTGTGAATTCGATCTCAACCTTCCACCAATAATCCTTTCACTCTTTAACTTGTCTTAAACATCCAAGACATTTAGGTCCTACTTCCCATACATTACCAAAAATTTAATTACCCATCCAAATTAATTTAGGTTGTCCACATACTTCCTCAGATCTGATCGTGTTTTTTTGGCAAATATTATAAATAATTTGGAGGAATGAATCGTCAATGTGGAAATTATTGTATATTTATGATACAAGATATTAATATTGATTTACATTAGTCAGATCTGATCGTGTTTTTTTGACAAATATTATACTTTGACTATAGTAATCTGCTAAAATTTTTCGTTCGCATAAGACCTCAAGATTTAATTCGGTTCAAGAAATTTTGTTTGACATGATTGGAATATAAGGTTTTATACGTTTATATATTTCTTTTAATTTCTTCTTTTTTTGTCACAAATATTTGATTTTTCCTTGGTACTGAACCTCAAATTTTTGAATTTCTAAATTTTATGTCCGTTCAAACTCGAATCAAACCAAACTTATGAATCACTATATTCCCACCGAATCCTGATAGCTAGGTGTTGGGTGTCGTTCTATTCGTTCACTGACCTACTCATCATCACTCATTATCCATCCATCTCCACTCAATCAAAATAGTCTTTGGGTTTCTATTCTTTAGCTTTTTGCATTTCATATGTGTGAACTTTATGAATGATGGAATATTTGATGGGGAATCTGTTGGATATTATTAAGGTTGCTTAAGAGTGAATCAAATTTGAAGTGGAAAAAATGAGTTTGTCATTTTTTTTTTATTAAGTGAGTTTGTCATCCACTTAATAAGTAAAGAAGCTTGAGATGTTGTTGAATAAGAAACAACATTGTATTGAGCTTGGAAAATAAACTTGGGCTCGTGCGAGTCAAGTTTTGCTTCCGGTCGAGCTTAGTTTGCATGTGAGATTGCAAAGGGTGTAACGGTTGTAATAGTTAGTGTATTGACTGACAATGAATGACCTGACTATTACGGAATGTAATGGCAACAATTAGTATTAATAATTGTGCATTATATTTTGAATTGACTACCGTTACAAAATATAATGGCAGCAATTGCTACGCATAATTGTGCATTATATTGACTAATATAATGGTAGCAATTAGTAACATAATTGTGCATTATATTTTTTATTGACTCAGCTTCTACACGGTTACAAAATATAATGGCAGCAATTACTACTCATAATTGTGCATTATATTTTGAATTGAATAATATAATGGCAGCAATTAGTAACATAATTGTGCATTATATTTTTGATTGACTCAGCCTCTATAAATAGGCAAAACCTTAATCCTTCTACCTCACTTGAAACACACACAACTTTAGCACAAAAATAAAAACAGAGAACTCCCATACTCTCTGAGTTTTCACACTTGCTTTTCGTCGGTGATACGCATGCTCATAGGCGGTTCGTTGGTTGGCTCATTGTGCTTGTGAGGTCGAACCAAGAGGTGGTTTTATCCTGGGAAACTTGCGACCAAGAAATCCTTAGCACCGAAGGGAGGTCGAAAAAGTTTTAAGGAAAGCGGTATCCGTGACTCCATCTGGTTTATGTTTGTTATATTTTTGTTATTATAGTTATTATAATTTTAATTCTAGTAATCATTTTCATTGGTTGTTCATGAGTTTGTTGTTTTTCTTTTGCAAAGTTTTATTGTATAGTAGTATATTCCCGGTATCGGTCCTACAGCTTAAAACTTTTTTCGACCGGGGCTTCATACAATACCTTTGCAATGGGATCGAATGTGGACACATCCGTGGTGAATGTTGTTGATGGTACAGTGCCGAATGCGACCAGCCAGATTGGTACGGGTTCCATTCTGACTATTTGAGTCGGAATTGCTTGTTGAGTTATTTATCTGATGATTTGTACGGGGTATATAAAACATACTCTACTACAAAAGAGTGTTGGGATGCTCTTGAGTATAAGTATAAGACTCAACATGCTAGTACCAAGAAACTTATCGTGGGTAAGTTTCTTGATTTCATGATGGTTGATGAAAAACCAATTACCGAGCAAGTTCGCGAACTTGAGGTAATTTTTTATGAGATTCAAGTCGAAGGCATGATCTTGAACGTCAATGGTGGTTGTGGGCCACCACATTTTGTGTTAAATGTGAGTTGGAAACACCAAATGAGATGAATGATTATTAAGATTATGTGAAAATATGATTCACATAATTGGTGTAACTCCAAGAGAAGGGAGTGTACACAAATTTCATGTGAATGATTAATTTGTTTCGAAATTAATCATGTGAAAATAACTAAGATTAATTTTGAGAAATTAATCGTGCGAGTAAGAAATGGAAAACCTTTTGTATATGAGGGATTAAAGTTTGTTCAACAAACTAACACTAGTAAACACTTGATAAAGTGATTGATAGACTAGTGAGATATTGCCAAATAACCTCTTAAATGAGAGTGATAGTAGATGGTTTAGTGAACATCTATGGATGTTGAGGCATGCGAAAAACAAGTTGATTGTTGATATAGGTCATGTTGTTAGAACTTGGACCTAGATTTTGTTATGGAAAACAAAGTTGTACGAATATTGTAATTGTTTGTTGATAAACAATTTATGGGAAAAAAAAAAACGTCCTCATTGTGAAAATTGGACTAAGAAAAGAAATGAGAAATAAATTTTCTCATGAAAGAATTTTATGCATATTGATTATCAAGTTTGAAAGTATGCATACGTGAGCAAAACGTTATTCACAAGTGCGTTATGATAACTTTGAATAATTCCAAGAGATGTATATTTTGTGATGAATATTAGAGACCTATCATATATAATGATAGTTTTGAATCCTCATAAAATTGTTACTCCCTCCATCCCTTTATTTTAGAACCATTTTGACTTTTTGGGTCAAACTTCGAAAATTTTGACCGTAAATTTTTATTAACCGATAAGAAATAATATAGTTATATTGGATCTTGTTAGATTCCTCTCAATATATATTTTTGAAATATCAAGTTCTTATAATTTTTACACATGTAAAATTAAAAATATTTACGTTTTAAGTCGTGTCTCGGAGACCGTGAAAAAGTAAATGGTTCTTATAAAAAGGGATGGAGGGAGTACAAATTATGGGGTACGTCTAATGTAAATGACGAGAATGTTTGGAATTTGAATTAAAGACATTCAAAATACTTTGAGACTTAATGTTTGAAGTATTTCCAAAGGAAATGAAGTTAAAAAATTATCTTCAAATTGATTAATCTGTTTAGATTTAATCAAGTAAATGTCGTGAGACATTAAGATTAATTTTGAAAAATTAATTACTTGAAAAAGGAATTTCAGTTCTTTGAAAATCGAAAGATGGTTTATTGTGAAATTCAAGTTTGGTGGACAAAGCAACACAAACTAAGAATAGTGTTAGTGATGCACTATCATCAAAGATAATTTCTTTTTGAGGAAATTATGATTGTTAAAGTGGTCTCATATGAGAATGATATGGATCAAAAGAAGATCCTGGGGATGTTGAGAAACATAAATATTGTATTTTAACGGTTGAAGATTCATTTTAAATGAAAATCTTGTGTTTTGTGTTGTACACAAGAAAATTGCTTTGTCATAAGTAAAGTGTATATTTGTGAAATTTTCGAAATGGTGAAAATTGATCCAATATCACACGCTAAAGAAGTTATGAGAAATGGAAAGTTCAATAGAGTTGAACGTGGTTTCATTGTTTGTCAATGCTAAAAAATATATGCATATATATCGATATATATATTTATTTATATATATACATATATATAAAGAATTTGGAGTTTCGAGAGTCCAAATCTTATATATTTTGATAAAACGCTAATGTGGAGGCGTTAAAATTTACATGTGAAACGTTGTATATTTCATATGAAGAGATACAATGGTACTTGAGGGTACATATATATATATAATGAATTGAGTGCGAAGTGATGAAGGTGGTGAATATGTCTCACCTTTTGGTCAATTTTGTGCCGAGCGTGGCATCGTGCACTCAATGAGATTGCTAAAAGGAAGAATCGATCATTGAAAGGAACGATGAATGCCTTGTTGATAAGCTCAGGCTTACCTCAAGGAATGTGGGGGGAAGCGATTCTTACGGCAAATTACCTATTGAATAAGATTCCTCGCAAAAATGAGGAAAAGACCCCTTTTGAGTTATTCAAAGGTAGGACCCCAACCTACAAACATCTTCGAGTGTGGGGGTGTTTGGCAAAGGTCATGGTACCTCCTCCTAAGCAGGTGACCATTGGGCCTAAGACGGTTGATGCAATATTTATTGGATATGCACACAATAGTAAAGCATATCGATTTTTGGTGCATAAGAGTAATAACTCAAGAGTGCACAAAAATACAATATTAGAGTCACGAAATGCAACGTTCTATGAACATGTATTTCCGTTGAAGTCTAATAAAGGTGTTACGACATCGAAAAGGGCACATAAACCTGAGGGTAGTGTCAGTGTCGAGACTATAGAAAGTCACGCTAAGGAAATTGAGCCTAAAGAACCTCGACGAAGCAAAAGGGCTCATGTCGAGAAGACATTTGGTTTTGATTTTGTAACGTATATGCTTGAAAGTGAAGCTCGTACTTACCGTGAGGTTGTAAGTTCAATTGAGGCTCCACTTTGGAGAGGCAATACAGAGTGAAGTTGAATCAATTCTCCAAAATCATACTTGGGAATTGGTAGATCTTCCGCCGGGATGTAAACCTCTAAAATTGAAATGGATCTTTAAGAGAAAGATGAGAGCCGATGTGACGATTGGTAGATCTTCCGCCGGGATGTAAACCTCTATCAGAATAATCCTAGCAATCGATGCATTGCGCAATTTGGATGTACATCAAATGGATGTAAAAACAACTTTCTTAAATGGAGAGTTAGATGAGGAAATTTATTTGGAACAACCCGAGGGGTTCATAGTTCCAGGTAAAGAAGAGAAAGTATGTCGACTTGTCAAATCTTTATATGGCTTAAAACAAGCGCCTAAAGAATGGCATGAGAAGTTTGATAAGACAGTACTTTCGAATGGTTTTAGAATCAATGAGTGTGAAAGGCACGTGCCTCCAATTTGCATGTATTGTGACAATGAATCTGCACTTGGAAGAGCACGGAACCATATGTATAATGGTAAGTCGAGACACATTCGTCGACGTCATAATACCATTAGACATTTACTCTCAACTGGAGTTATCATTGTTGATCATGTAAAATCAAAGGATAACATTGCGGATCCGTTAACCAAAGGGTTAAGAAGAGAATTAGTTGAGAAATCGTCAGATGGAATGGGATTGAAAACCCTTGAAACAATATGCTAATGAGTGACAACCCTACCTAGTTGACTGGAGATCCCAAGATCTAGGTTCCAAGGGACAACTGGCTCATATTGCATAAGTAGGTCACTGTGGGGGTCTCCCCTACCCATTCCTAGACGAGAAACAGTGACACCCGTAAGGATAAGGATAAGCTATGCTTTTAATGACTCTGTAAGATAGTGAAGGAGTACAACGGGGTACTCAAAAATATAAGAAGTCACCTATGTGAGCTAAAGTGAGGGCCGCTTTAGAAGAGAAATGTCCGGAGGGTACATTTCTTGACGACAACTCACAGAACCAGGCATGTGTCCATGGCCTAACCGGACACCATAGTGAGAACTGATATGAGTCAGATCGAAACCTGTGTGGAGTATGTCATCATTTGCTACCAAAAACGGACTAGTTCCAAGACATCGCGTCTACTATGTCTGTTGGTGAATGTAAACATATGTAAACAAGGGAAGGTTCCAAGACCATCACATCTACCTATCCTATGCAGGAATCGATCGATGTTGTTATCACCAATTATCGAGTCAAAATCTTTTCAAATTTTGTATCCTGTGGGGGATATTGTTTGTTTGAATACAAATTTTGATTCATGTGGGGGATGTTGGATATTATTAAGGTTGCTTAAGAGTGAATCAAATTTGAAGTGGAAAAAATGAGTTTGTCATTTTTTTTTATTAAGTGAGTTTGTCATCCACTTAATAAGTAAAGAAGCTTGAGATGTTGTTGAATAAGAAACAACATTGTATTGAGCTTGGAAAATAAACTTGGGCTCGTGCGAGTCAAGTTTTGCTTCCGGTCGAGCTTAGTTTGCATGTGAGATTGCAAAGGGTGTAACGGTTGTAATAGTTAGTGTATTGACTGACAATGAATGACCTGACTATTACGGAATGTAATGGCAACAATTAGTATTAATAATTGTGCATTATATTTTGAATTGACTACCGTTACAAAATATAATGGCAGCAATTGCTACGCATAATTGTGCATTATATTGACTAATATAATGGTAGCAATTAGTAACATAATTGTGCATTATATTTTTTATTGACTCAGCTTCTACACGGTTACAAAATATAATGGCAGCAATTACTACTCATAATTGTGCATTATATTTTGAATTGAATAATATAATGGCAGCAATTAGTAACATAATTGTGCATTATATTTTTGATTGACTCAGCCTCTATAAATAGGCAAAACCTTAATCCTTCTACCTCACTTGAAACACACACAACTTTAGCACAAAAATAAAAACAGAGAACTCCCATACTCTCTGAGTTTTCACACTTGCTTTTCGTCGGTGATACGCATGCTCATAGGCGGTTCGTTGGTTGGCTCATTGTGCTTGTGAGGTCGAACCAAGAGGTGGTTTTATCCTGGGAAACTTGCGACCAAGAAATCCTTAGCACCGAAGGGAGGTCGAAAAAGTTTTAAGGAAAGCGGTATCCGTGACTCCATCTGGTTTATGTTTGTTATATTTTTGTTATTATAGTTATTATAATTTTAATTCTAGTAATCATTTTCATTGGTTGTTCATGAGTTTGTTGTTTTTCTTTTGCAAAGTTTTATTGTATAGTAGTATATTCCCGGTATCGGTCCTACAGAATCTCCAAACGGCAGGTTACTAAATTATCTATAATACTTTAACTTTTTTGATATTTTTTAGTGCATGTACTAATTTATTACTTGTTTGTGAAACCACATCCGTCAATATTTACCTATATAAATGGGAAAGAAAAAATCCAAAGTGATTTTGAAGCCACTTCAAAGTCACATGTATGTTCTTCATATTTATAGGAGACATAATTAATAAAAATATATTTATTTTTAATAAATATTTTATACAATAACTTCCATAATATTTTTCTTCATCTTTTGAAATTTTGTTAAAAAAAATTGTATATTATTTTGCACATCAAATTGAAGCTTAATTAAGATAAATTAGATAATATTACATAGAAATGTTATATTTATTTATTAATTGAAAATCATATATAGTATTATAATATGATAAATAAATGCACACATATTAGACTGTGTACACACAATTAATTTTAATTATTCTTCACATGGCTTGCAATATTTTCAAATTTATGGTAGTTTATTTGAGTGATTTTCAAGCTCAATAGTATAATAATTGTGAAATAAATTAAACTCACCGATGTGACTCAATATATATTGGAGTCTGTTTCTAGAAGAAAGAGTGCTTTATTTGATACCAATGATCCATTCCCTTACTTTAATCCGAAATATTAGCAAGCTTTGAATGTGTAATCTCCCACTTTCATGTCATAAAAAGGCTAAAATTATTTAGATTTTTTCTACATGTTAAAAAGCTTGGTAAAAGAATATATTTGATTGAAAATTTAAATTTAACATTTAATATAAAAAGATTTTTCAATTGTATTTCATTATATATCTACATATATCACATTTTTATTTCCACCATAATCCTAAAAAATGACTATCATTCATTAATTTTCATTAATCAACATATTCAACTAATATCAATATAAAAATAGTTTACAACCTCACAACTGAAATATACTATTCTAATAGTAGTATGGTACAAATTAAAAAACTTAAAACAAGTGTATTAAATTTGTCCTATGCACGATTTAGTATGAATACCAACATTCCTTAAACAAATTGGAACAAATAATGTAAATGCAAACATAAGTTTAAATAATTTATGTATTACTGAATTTTTTTTTTTAATGGTACACATTATCTAAATTGTACTGAAAAAGAAAAAGAAAATATTTTATAAATGGTATAGAATGCATTTTTTAGTGGTCCATTATTAAACAAAAAACTTAATGAATATAATTTTCTATCGTCTTAACATGTACCATTAAACACATTCTAAAAAAACTGAATTATTTAATTACACCTACACTGATTAATTTTGACATATTTTATTATACCACATTAACTTTTCCTAAGTAGCTCATAATCACGTTCTTGTACTTAAAGGACCCCGTTAGCAAATTGTGATAATTAATTATTGGGTTCTGATTGCCAGCCGTCTTTGATAAGTATCCACTATCTTAATCACATCTTAATCAACATAAATTAACATTATTAACATTTTGGAACCTAAAAAACTATCCTTAATTTCAGAAGTTGCCTGCCATTAAGCCTAACCAGCACTAAAGGGAGTCCTGTTTTTAAGGGAAGGCTTAAAAGATTAAAATGATGTCAGCAATTGTCTTCGCTTAATGACAAATTTTGGAGAATAATCATTATGTTAATCATGTACTTAAAATGTTTAATTTATTACTAGTACAAACAATATGACATAGTAACTGCTTTTTTAGGACACTGACATATATTCTAAAGGTAAAGCACAAGTTTTAATTGTTTTTCAATTATGCATAGGCAATGGCCAACACTATGCACCTCAGAATCGTTTTTTTTATTAGGTGGAAAATAACTATTTTGCCCGCAACTTAATATCTCTCTTACTATTCTTTTAAAGAGAGGGTAAAATAGTCATTTTATTATAACAAAAGTCGACTTTTTACGGTTACTAAGACACGATTTAGAACGTAATTATCTATAATTTTACATACGTAAAAGTTATAAAAAATTCATGTTTCAATTATAGATTGAAAAGAATTTAACAAGATCAACATGACTATATTATTTTTTATATACTAACAAAAATTCATAGTCAAAGTTTGACTTCAAAATTCTAAACATCAAATTAAAAAAATGACGGAGGGAGGATTTTGGTGTGTATAACAGATCAGATAGGCAACACATCAGCTCTACCCAAGACTTCTAATCTAGTAAAATTGCCTAAATTTTAATTTGAAAGATAAATTGGAAAGATAATAAAGAGAGGGATAATGAAGGAACATAGGGGGGCATGGTTGCATGCATCTACCTAATAGAGTTTGAAAGGACTATACGATTAACATTCAACATGCACTTGTTAATAATGTGACAACCTAGTCGTACAAGACCCTCAACATCCCACATGAACCATTGTCCCACAATTCTACTTCGTTTTTGTCTACCAGGAGGATCATAATATACCAAAATTTTCATAATAACATACACTAACATAACATTATTCAAACAAAAATAATATACAATCAATAATAGCCCATGCAGCTTGATGGAGACATACACTTGGGAACCGGATTGGTTATAGTTCTGTTAAGAATTTTTCTCTTAAAATTTTTCATAATACATTAATTTTACAATTTAATTTGATTCTTAGCTATAAATTTTGTATAAATAACATAATAATGCTTTATAGAAATCTTTGAAGGACCATAATTTTCTACCTTGAAAACAATCAAGACACTAAAAATTTGAATATCTTAAAAAATTAGAATGATGAGTTAGTAGTTTTGCATCTTCATGTATTGGCCTTGAGTGCTTGAATTTTATAAGGAGTGAACCTTATGTCGAAGTGGTTCAAAGCAAAGGTCTAGTCTCCTAGTAGGTTAAGACATAACAAACTCTTTAGTCTTTACTTCACCCACGGGGCATAGCTCAAATTAGGGATGAAGATGGACCGGTTATGCCGGTTTTTTACCCAAAAAAAAACCGATCCGATATTTCGGTTTTTTAAAATAAAAAACCGAAACCGGTCCGAAAACCGAAAAAACCGGTTTCGGTTTTTGATCAGTTTTGGGCCAATTTCTGGGCCAACATAAAATGGGCATGTTCAGGTTTATTTTTGGTCCAATTTTTTTTATGGTTCATCATATTTAAGTCCATTTTTTGCCTAGTTTGTAATAAACAACACACTACACCTAAAAAAAATTATGCATGTTATTGATAAATTTATAATTAATGCCACCTCTTATGTCTAATATGATTACTTGGACCACATCGTTAGTTTATGTCCAACTATTTCATCTATAATATTGCTTAATTTCTAAATTTTTTTAAAAAAATGACTGCAATCGGACCGGTTCGGTTTTATAAGCGACCGGTGTTTTAACCGGCAGTTTTTTTACAAAAAACCGAACCGAACCGATCCGATCGGTTTTTTAATTTTAAAAACCGAAACCGATCCGATCGGTTAAAAACCGACAAAAAAACCGCCGGTTCGGTTCGGTTCGGGACGGTTCGGATAAAAATCCACATCCATTTTCAGCGCTAGCTCAAATGGTAAGGAGCTTCACTATAAGAGTGTGCTTCTCCACAAGTGTGTGAGTTCGATCCACGACAGGTGCATGAGCAACTCTGCATTTGTTCAAGGGAGGATCTGCTTGTGGGTGGTTACCCAACCTACTCTGGGTACTCTTGAGGTGGAGTATCGAGCCGCTAGAGGCACATCCCGAATTCACCTCCTCTGTTGAGCGATGGACTAGCCAAGCGGGGCGCCTTAAATGAACGTATCATTTGATCTTTACTTCCTTTATGTACTTCATAAATATGACGGTTTTTACCAGATAATATTTAGATTGATCCAAGTAAATGTGCTACTCGGCCCATGGAGCATCCAATTGTAATGTCTAATCTGGTCCATATGATCATATCTAATTTTTTGACAAGCGGCCAATAATCTAAAGGCGCCTTCTTTCAGTTCTATATACAATAATACAAACAAGACCCCAAATATTTTTAAAAATCCAAACCTATAACTTAACCAACTATGTAGCCTATTATATTCATACCTTCGTTACTAATTTACGACAAAAAAAAAATCATGGAAAGGCCGAGCTTCCTAATAAAACTAGTAACAACCTCAAAAAGGGCCAAAACTTTGGATTCTAGGCCCAGCCTCACAAAAGACATATAAGTGATCTGGCACTGCCGAATATAAAGACTTTAAGCCTCCTTGCATGTCGTTTTTCTTCGGTAAATGAAAACGACAACTTTGAGCTATTCTACTCTTCTTGGTTGACTATTATTTTGTTATTAGTCAACTACCCAACCAAGTCTTTTTCGTTACTTAGGGGGCAATTCCAACTCCAATTAGTATGCCTCTCTACAATGACTTCAGTTATTACGAAATCTCAAATTTTGAAAATTTTGATCATTATTAGTCAAGCAATACAGTCATATGCTATTTTATTAAGTTCGCTTTAATATATTTTTTGAAGTATTAAGTTTTCTTTATAATTTACGCCTATAAAATTAGGTATATTTACATTATAAGTCATGTTAGAGGATCGTGAAAAGTCAAATAATAAAAAAACAATTTGGGTAATTTTCAAGAATTTTATGACCGATTTTTATGCAATTGTTTTTAGGCAAGTGTTAATATATTTATGACTTTTTTGTACTACTTCATCAACTACTCACACTTGTACTGATTCTCTGTTTTTAGCCCGCATTTCGTTGATGGAAAGTCGCATGTAATTAACTCATTTAGTATGATAAATATAAGAGTGTAAGTATAATTTAATTTTTAAGTAGAGTGCAACAAAATCAACAACCATGTGAACTAGAGCATATATCAAGAAGTTACATGCACTTCCAATATTAAGAACATACACATAATTTATTTTATCATTATTTTTAGTGTGCAACGTGGACCTGCTAGACAGTCACCTACAAACTCGGGATAACGCAATAGCCTGCCTATCAGGTCCACCATTTAGTTATTCGTACTACACAGTTGTGCATGTTTTAATATTTCTTGCTATAATGGATGTAATTTATCATAGATTATTGCTTTCTCTAAACCGGCATTAACCAAACTTATTGAATTATGTAACCTCTAAATTTGACAAATTCTTCTTCGTTAAAATAGACAAGCTTGGTCTTGGTCTTCGTCATTTAATAATAAATCCATATGTATACACATCACAGATAATAACACATGCATCCTTATATATGTTTATTGTTTTCAATTTTTCTTGTTATATTTATACATAGGAATTTCCTAAAATCTTCGATTATTTGTTTAAGTCCATCTCCTCCAATTCCACAAGTCAAGCTCCCAACTTCTCTGAAATGAAGGTAGAATTTCTTATCATCACTTCTTTATTTGCAACATTTTTTTACAATATTATAAAATATATCTTGTGGATGTTATATATTGAATATACGATTAGTCCATTTGATCATCTAATGATTATGAATCATGTTACTTTCATATTGATTCGATCTTTATAAAATTGTTTTTATTTCTTGAATATAGGTTCTTAGATAAGTCAAGTAATTTTCTGTGAAACATGAGTAACATAGATTACTACAGTAGCATATTTTCTAGATCGTTTTGGTAAGAGTTTACGAGGTTTCACTCTAAATATGACCTGAGAGCATACCGACTTCGAATATAGGGCATCTCAACATATTTATGTGTGGAGAATGGTGTTCTCATAATTGATCTCATCTTGTGCTAGAATAATTAATGCTCTGTTTCTTTGGTTGTAGAAAGTGATTGTGAAATTGGAAATCCATGGTGACAAAGAGAAACAAAAGGCTATGAAAGCAGTTTCTGGCCTGTCAGGTAAATTAACGTCATATGGTCCATACTGAAATCAATTGATTGTCGATAAACAAAAATCAGAATTTTATTAATAAATCCGAATGGTATACAGCGAGTTCTTGATAAGTACATAACAAAATCGCGACAATTCACAATCGAGAAGATGGGTTCGATCATTTCTTGATCATGTTGTAACATTTCTTGAAACACAGGGATTGAATCACTTGCTGTGGACATGAACGAGAAGAAGATGACAGTCGTTGGCGATGTCGATCCGGTCGAAGTGATATGTAAATTGAGGAAATCATATTATGCAGATATTGTATCAGTAGGCCCTGCAAAAGAGGAGAAAAAAGATGATAAAAAGGAGGAGAAGAAGCCTGATGACAAAAAAGATGGTGACAAAAAAGATGATGACAAAAAGAAGACAGAGGCAGAACAAATTGCAGATCTTGTTAAAGCTTACAAATGTTACAATCCTTACATGACACAACAATATGTTGTCCATAGTGTAGAAGAGAATCCAAATGCTTGTGTCATTTGTTGATGAATTTGGTATTTACTATACATACTACATTGAAAATCATACCTTTATATATATGGGATGGTATAGTGAAAATAACCATTTTTGGTTGTCATAAATGATGTAACTTACATGGCTTGTGTTATCATATAGAGAAACAATAATGTTGAAACATAATTCAAGGTGATATGTCATTATTAGATAAGGCAAATGTTTTTTCGTAAGGAAGTTTAATCTTCGGTCATAAGACGAATTGTAAATTGAGATTGTGTTGTAGTACTAATCTTGTAAGTGAGATGATCGACGGGATAAAGAGATCACTATGTGGATACAAATAAGGTAATACTAGTATATATCCTGCTTGATGAGCCCGGGACATAGCTCAATTGGTAAAGAACCAAAGTATAAAGTACTACCAATCTCGCTTCTTCGTGCAACCTCACATCTGCGATTTACCTTCTCAGTGTACTATAGGACAGGAGTGCATAGAAACCGTTAATGTAACGGTTTCACAGTTTTGATATCATGCTTAGCTTGATGAGGAATTTTAGTGGAGTGATAATACATTTGACACGTTATCCACAAATGACCATGAGGTACTATTATTGATCATCAATAGGTAACAAATATTAGTTTGAGATTGTATATGAATTTAAATGAGCTTCAAATTTGGATGATGATGAGTTCAAATTCCCCAACTCACATTTTTCATTATTGATGTTTGAATAATAATATTATCATTGACAATCCTGATGGGATCATTGGTGATGATCTCAACTTTGATTTTTTATATCATAATAAATTTATTTAATATGCTAACAACCAATCTAATCTTCAGATAAATAAACTGAGAAAACGATTGATTCCAATAGTATAATTGATGCATGGATATTACAATGTTGAGAGGTTATAAAAGATGCTTAGGTCTACATCAAAAGGTTATAATAGTAATTAATAGTCATAATCTGACAGCTTTGATTGTTCTGTCAGTGTGGAATGGTGAAAGTGGCATTGGAATATATTTTAAGATAAAAAAAGTAAACGAAATGAGTCAACCTTAGATCATAATGTTACATATTTGATGAGGTAAACTTGTTGAAAGAGTTGCTAAAAGTTGTGACTATTATTAGTTAAACTTTGGATTCTCATGTTTAATTTATTATAGTTAATCAAATTCATCAATGATGTAACTTATTTTAACGGTTCACGTTTACAAGGATATGACTGTATGTTTGTTATTATTTTTACATTATAAATATTGAACGGATAGACGTATAATTTCATAAAAATTTATTATCTTAAAAATATATGATTCCCCTAATTAATAGTAGAAGGTTAGGTTGTTGTAGGTACACTACGTGTGGGTTGCATCAAGATTATACAAAGTCCACTAAATTTTAGAACAAATAAAATCATCTACTTCATCGTTTTTAATACTTATTCATCCTAAGGTTATACACTTTAGAGTGTTATTTAATAAAGACGGAACAACGAAAAGTAATTAAAAGTTGGATTGAAAATGTAAAATGTTGAGTAATTGAAATTATTTTTTAAAAAATTGAAATGACAAATATAAATGAGATGACTCAAATTTGAAAGTAAAATTTGAGGGAGGAAATTAGGCCAAACAAATGATCAACACAATTTACTTTATTATTTATTCTTTCCTGGGTAATTAATGGATAAAACCATAATAACTAATACAATAAAAGCTCACAACGACCCTCCTTCACACAAAACAAAAGGAGGCAAAAAAGAAAATAAACACTTAAGAAATAGCTAGTGATCAATGGCGTATTAAGGTTAATGTGCCCAATTAATTCACTTGCATGAATCAAAAGGGTAAAAACGCCAATTATTCTACACAAAACAATGCACCTAACACTTATTTGCTGTAGGAGTTATCGGGGTGAATCGCTCACGTTCGATACCGATATCAAACGCATGTTTCATGTGTTCGATAAATCAGTGCCCTGGAACATGCACACCCGAGTTATCCATACCTACGTGTAAATGAATTTGATTTATTGGACAAGTGGTGAAGCCATTGGAGAATGTGGAGACATCACATTTCCCATTATGATATCATCCCTCCTGCGGAATGATAAGCTGATCTCCAGCTTACTGCGTCCGCGGCATTGTTTCTTTGCCGCGGACGACTTCTCCTGGAGGACAAAGTTCCTGATCCTCCTCAGGGCAACACGAACTGTTTCGTCATCCATATTGGCGAAACAGACTCTGAACCAACCCGGTTCAGAGCAATGAAAAGACGAGCCTGGAGACACGTTCAGCTTAACTTCGTTGATAATCACCCTCCAGAGGTCCATTTCTGCATCGGTTGTTTTTTCTTTAAGCAATCTCCTTAAATCCATCCAGAAATAAAGTCCTGCATTGCTGTTCAAACTTCCGATTCCTACTTGAGAAAGCCCCCTGGTGAAGTACGTGTACCTCTTCGACAATCTTTCTGAACTCTCGGCAATGAACCTGTCCACGAACACCTCATCCGACAACATTGAAGCAATCAGTTGCTGTGTCTGTGTTGAGACCAACCCGAAACTCGACATTTTCCTGGCACAATTCACCACGGAATCATTGTATGAGTATATGATCCCCACCCTGAATCCAGGGAAACCGAGGTCCTTCGAAAGACTGTAAACAATGTGGACAAGCTCAGGATTGACTTTGGAAGAACTATCTTCAACAATTTCAGCAATGCTGATGAATCCAGGCTGGCTGAAGACAGTTGCAGCATATATTTCATCACAAACTAGATGAATGTTTTTCTCGGTGATGAAATCGGCTGCTTCCTGGAGAGTTTCCCTGTCCATTACAGTGCCTAGTGGATTAGAGGGGTTGTTTAATAGTAACCCTTTCACTCTGATGTTGGATTCTTGAGCCTTTTCGTAAGCCGACTCCATCGCTTCTCTAGTGAGCTTGAAATCATTGGAGCTCTCGCAAACAATGGGCAGAAGTTGTACTCCTGTTCTCCACCTCAGGTCTCTATCAAAACTGAAACAGAGCAAATCACTTGTTAAATTAGCGCAAATGACCCAAAATCGCATTTGTTTAAACTAAATTCAAAACATGTTGATTAAGTGGAGTCCCGATCATATGTCACACTTTATTCGACAGTCTTTGTTACAGTCCATCCGTTAAAATAATACCAAGTGTTATAACCAAGACAGATCACAATCTCGAAGTGACAGAATGTAACATATGATCTATTCCCGTTTCGGTATCCACCAATAATATGCAAGTGTGCTATTACTTTGTTTGGTAAGTGTACTAAAAAATGAGGAGAATATTTGGAGGATCCTTACGCTGGATAATAAGGAGTTGGTACCAAAAAAGCTTCACCAGGATCAGCCAAACAAAAAGCCAGTGTTTCTTGGGCTCCAGTCGCCCCTCCGCTCATTACAATGCGATCAGGGTCGAAACTCACTTTGTCTCCTCTCACCTTCTCCATAAACCTTGCAACTGCCTGAAAAAAACAAATGAGTTCTTGCTTAAATGTAAGAAATTGCTTTTGAAAAACAGACAGTTATTACAGTAATTAGATTGTTGTCCTGGCCTATTTCGAAGGAAAAGTGTAGAAGACACACGCTCAGACGTGCAAAACATTACCTGTCTGAATTTTGGCAAGCCATGATAATCCTGAAAGATAGCAATATCTTTGAAGTCACTAACTCCTTCAGGAGTACAAATAGAAGCTGCCGGATTTTTTACTACCCATTCTTGAATCAAGTCAAAAGAAAGCTGCAGAACCAAACAGAATACACAAAAAATAAGTGGGTGAAAACGAAATGTAGAATTGAAATTTGTAGTAGAATCATCAAGAATTCTGCCATATCAAATGTCTCATTAATATATATACGTCGTGAGCTATTCAGTAAAAAACTGATAACTCACGACGTTTATATATTAAAACAGACACGTGAACAAAAAAACGCGAACATGGTGTTTTTTCTTACCTGATTTTCAGCCAATCCCATCTGAATAACTCCATTAGGATTGTTGCTGGGGTGGTAAGGATTACTATCATAAGCTTTCCATCCATCGAAGTAAGGCGAGTTTTCGCCATGTCCATCATTCGTCGCAATTCTTGAAAGAAGTTGGTATTGTTTCTTGTTCTGTTCCATCTTATTCCTCAATTAATCTTTAAAGAGATGATCAAATGAATGAATGAAGCAATCAAGAAAAATAATATGTTCAAGTAGTAATGTTTGATGAGAATATTTAACAATGCAATAGTGAGTATTGAAAAAATGGTGAGGTTTTAAAGAGGTGATCAAATTTGTTTGGTGTTGTTATGGAATATTGGAAAAGAATGGAATGAAAATGGCATATTTATACGCGAAAGTTAGTGAAGAGAAATTGAAGAAATGAAGTTTCTTAGAAATGGTAAAGAGGAGATTTAAAATTTTGGTTGAAAGTCATAATTTGAAGATCTGGTAGGCAGCTAAAAGGACTAATCAAATATAAGCAGTGGGGTTAAAAACGCATTAATACATAGCTGTATTTGTATGTATGTCTGTATAGATTCCCTAGTACTTGTCCCAGCATGCACAAGACGTTACCGATTTAACAACTTGATCTTACTATAATTTTCATTATTAATTACTTCAATAATCAAAATGTTATGTTTTGTTTGTTCAAAAATGAAATCGTTATTTTAACGAATCTCACGTATCTATGCCATGAAATATAGGAAAGAGATAAAGCGGGGATGTCTCTTAGCTGATCAGGGAATTAGAACGTGTCCTTTAATTGTGACGTATACAAAGTTGATTTGTAATGAGATTAGTTACACCTAAATATTATGTTTAATTTGCAAGTATAAAGAGTTGATGTGAGTTAATCAAATAGCATAGTGAAAAAATCTCTTGCTAGTGACCAGATGGTCCTGAGTTCGAAGCTGATCTCATCGCTAATTTACAACAAAAAAAAAAAGTATAAAAAGTTCATGTGAAAAGGAACATTTCGTAACCACAAGGCTAACTTTAGTTGCTGAATTTTGAAAATATAATAAAAATATTATAAATAAACTACTAATCCATTAGTGGTTGGACTAATTTCTTAAAAATACCTAGATAAATCACACTCCCTTCATTTATTTTCATTCGTCATTCTAACTCAATTTTACCTAAGTTCATAAATAATTGAAGTTTCATGCAATTATCACCTAATTGCTCTTCAACAGTTGGTGATCATGGGCCCTTAATTTGCTCATCAATTGATCTTCTTTAATCACCGTAATCGTCTATTGTTTGGATTTTTTTTGTGACAAATGACCTCTTTAATTTCCTCGAATGGCTTCTTTAGTTTAAAAACCTACATACATAATTCTTTTTTACACCTACATATATAATTATGGGCAACACTATACACACACCAGAATAGTGAAATACTGTAATTAAAAATGACTATTTTATCCTCCACTACTTAAATTCCTCATCCATTACACTTCTAAATGGAGAAGGGGGCAGAAGAGTAATTTCCAACTACAGAAAATCATTGTTCTGGTGTGTATAACAGATCAGATAATTATGGATGTTAAATATACAATAAAGTTGACGGCTGAAATGCTGCAAACAAAAAATATATACTAAATATATATACTTCTATGCGAGAATCGACTCGAACATGTTAAAGAAAAACTCAAGCTCAATATCACCACAACAAAAGCCTTTTGATCACAGGAATTATTACATATGAAAACAAATTAAGATTTAATAAGTCGAAGTATTGAGTGAACACGTAGTGTGTAGAAATCACCGGCCCTGCGTGGAGTGCGCAGTGTAAGTGTTGTAATGTCCGTGCGAAGATACACGTGCAACCTGTAGGAAGACCAATTTGTCTTTCGGTTGTCTCCTTTATTCATCAATCAACTAACATTTCGGATTCTAACTCTGTTTTTATTAGGACGCACACTAATATTAAAAGTTTTTTCTCAACATTTGGGAGGTGCAAACTCCTAAATGTCGACTGTATGTGAACACCTTTGTAAATGCTTTCGTTAGAATCAATTTTGATACAATTATGAAAAAAGTATTGAATAAAAGTTTTTTCGATTTTTGATTTAGATATTGATATTGAGTTAGATTTTTGTTCATTGGATATAATACTTAAGTTGGTGGAGTAGGTAGACCTCGAAACAGATCAAACTATGCCGAACGTCGTTACGGTTGAGTTAGGTCACCACAGGTATGCACTTTAGGTTCAAGGCAGTACGAAATGTGTAAACATCAGGTTCGAGTTCAAGTTCGTCCGATTTTCACACTTCCCCAAAAAAATTAGTTATGGTTCGCAAAAAGTTTGATAAATTTTGGCGGGTTAGAGAGATAAATGATGAGTAATTGGAGCAAAATGTGATCACGCTCACATTAAGCGCCCCCTCACGCCGAACCCACAACTTGAAAGGGAGTAGATCACGGTATGATCCCCAGGACCAGAGTGTATGGAGGCCTGTCTACGCTGCGCACTTAGCCTGGGATAAAACTCCCAAACTGTCGCTGGCGCGGTTCGAACCCATGCCAATTGGAGCAATCTGCATACACCCTAATCACTGGGGCAACCCGTGGGGTTATAAATAATGAGTAATGAGTATGAGATGAAGAGATGTTGAGTGAAATTAATTTATAAGATTTAGGACTTGAATGTTGCGAGTAGAACAAGTCGAACCGTTTGGTCCAGTTGGCCGAACCTTGAATTTTGTCATTTTAGTTTTTGATAGTTGTCAATGTATCGAGCCAGAAGACAACTTTTTTTGACCGAACGCCAGTCGAACCGAACTTCTTATGTTCACTCGCAATCCTTTAAGTAGGCGAGTTTGTATTCTCAAGACCATGAGTTCGAATATCTATACCAAGATTCTTTTAACTGTAATTTAAGAGATTTGTTTAGTGGGACATATCTGATTGAACTTAATTTACAAGTTATTATGTTAATCCGAACATATCCAATATATACTCGATTATTGTGGATTTGTGGTAAGAAAAGAAGTCAAAAAGTAAAATTACAAAAGTCATAAAAATAATACGTAACAATTGACAAATATTTCCGGTCTATGAAATTGACTGAGATTTGGATTTCCACGTCACTATTGTATTTGTTTCCACTTGTAGGCTGCAGGGGCAGGGACATCAAACATGTGGATTTATTTAGGCGACTCATCACATTTAATCGACAAAACATGCTTTAAATTGTTCTCAATGTTGGGAAACTACGTTTTGCATTTCAAATTCAAATATTTGTATCCACTTTTGATTATCGAGTAATCACCTTAATGTACGCATTATGCCTAATTCAAAGGTCAAGGAAGAGATTATATCTATGTTTTCTACTTACTTTCTTTATATATATCATCTTCCTAAAAATAAAACTTCCCTTGCCTAAATGTTTACATGATTTTATTATTCAAACCTTGTTGAAAATATTATGTTTTATATTTATATTAATTGTTTATTAGTTAGGACTTGTTAAATTCGTATTTATACTATCATTATATTTTTATTTACATCAATAAATTGTCAAAAGGAAAATATTTATTTTCAACGATTTAGAATTACATGTTAGTGAATTTTTATTTGCACGTTACTGGTTGTGTTAAATTTATGGTTATGGTAAGAGATAATTGCGAAAATGGTTCTAGTAAGCAAAGGCTAGGTACAGTGTGATCCTCGTTAGTTGCATCGTTACAAAAATGGTCCTCTTGTCATGTGTATTTATGTAAGTTTTGGTCCATATATTAACATTTCACTAAAACTTAACATTGACAGGCGAAAGACGCTTACTTTTGGGACACAAGAGTGAAACTTAGGTACCAAAATTTTGAACCCATATTTTCTAAAAATTTCACTTTGTGAGAAAATAATGTAAGCTTATTTTGATCTTAGTATTTCAATTTTGCCCCATAAGTTTTGCTCCTTTTTTATGGGCTATCTTAAGTTTTAACATGAAAGCTAATTTATGTACCAAACGCACCTAAATTTATATTACCAGAAACCATTTCTCCAACAATATCATTTACTGAACGTTACAACCAAAACTACTCCAGATTTTCACTTATAGAAACCATTATCACGATTAACCCTAATGGTTACATAAGTAGATAATTATTCAAAGTGAAGTACTCACCATTATTACCATATAGAGACTAGAGTATATCTTTTGTATGTATATAGCAACGTATATTATTATGTCTAGTAATGATTATACGGATCGGAGTAATTAATAACTTGTACTCCCTCTGTTTCTTTTTATTTGATTGTTTGGGGAAAAAGTACTTTATTAATAGATTGTGAAAAATTACATTGGGATTGTAAAAATGTGTATTGGAATTATAAAAAGGTGCATTGAAATTGTAAAAAGGTGCATTGGGATTGTAAAAAGTGCATTGAAATTGTAAACAATCAAATAAAAAGAAACATAGAAAAAATGCTCAAACAATCAAATAAAAAGAAACGGAGGGAGTAGTATTTAGCAAGTACTTGTATATATAAATTGATTCCATGTAATCACATATATTCATTAATAATTTTGTACCGTACACATATACAAGAAGAACATCATTTTTTACAAAGTTGACTAAAAATATCCGACAGTATTGTCTTAATCAAATCTTCCTTTTGCGCTGTTAAGTTTGTTTTCATGCTTTTAAGTACGCAACTAAACTTAATTACGCATTTTATTACAGCCTGTTATGATTTTGTAGTTTAGGTAGGTGAATAAAATGACATATATGGTCCTTTTTCCTATTAATGCCTCTTAAAACTCAGTCTCATGGTCCCACGTGTCTTATTAGTTGATCATCGCCTAACACCCAATAAGACACTACCAACGTTTACGTGTTGACATATATTGGTATTGAGGTGATTGTTAAATACTAAAATGGTGATAATTATCGGATTATTATTTGCTCTTCAAAAACGTTGTTATAATTTGAGTCAATCGAATAACTTAGTGGAAAAGCTCTTTCTAATAGTAATAGAGATTAGAAGGACCTGAGTTCGAAACTCACCTCATGGCTAATTTACGAGAAAAAAAACGTTGTTATAATAATGTTAAAGGAGTCCAGTTGAATTCGCTTACTTTTTTCCTCAAATTACAAATAATCGTATGATATGAAATTGAAATTATTACTCCCTCCATTCCAAAAATATTGTCTTTCTAGACATTTCACATAAATTAAGAAACAATCATTACATTCACAATTTCCATCTATACCCCTATAAAACAATCATTAATAATCCACATTTCAATTAACTATATGATACAATCATTACTTTTTAGGGATATTAAGAGAAAAAGTGATACATTGTGCATTGATTTATGTAAAAAGACAATATTTTTGGATATTCTTGAAATGTCTAGAAAGACATTATTTTTGGATTGGAGGTAGTACCTTTTAAACGAAATAAATGTGAGCCTAAGTTCAAAATAAATAGTTTTAGTTGTCTTCTCAAACATATATCCAAAGAACTTTCGCTTCCTGAATGCGATTATAATCCATCTAATGCCTGAATTTCGCTTATTGAATATGACTCAGTTACTGGTTTTTTGTTATAATTTTTAATGTTACCAAACAACAATGTGAGGCTTAAATGATAATGTCAGAACGGTTTTCATATTGCCAGAGCAAAACTATGTTTAGTTCCTTTTATGTCCTTTGACTCTATTACTTATAATTGCAAAATTTTGATTGTTATCGATAAAATACTTTTTATTTCTATTTGAGTAATTAAAACATGAATAAATTTCATAATTAACAATTAAGATTATGATGAAAATATAGTTTGATGGAAAGGGTATAAAAGGAATTGAGCATGATTTTGCTTTGGCGATATGAAAATTGCTCTGACATTATCACTAGCCTTGAACAAATGTCTAGGCGCATAAATCAAACTCGACTTTTTTTTTGAATAAAAAACTTACCTAATAAGAGTTGATCCCAGAACCTCTAATAAGTCACTAAAAGACTTCCTAATCACTAGATTATTTCCTTCCGACCAATTAATTAAAACCTGATTTAACCTGAAAGCAACCAGTAATTGTTGAATAATCAAAATCGTAAATGTCTATGAGGTTCCACTCTAAAACCAATTGGCATCAGAGGAAGTAGCCTAAGATCTTATATATTAACCCGAGAGTACATCGATATCCAATGTGGGTGTGCACCTTAACACTCCCCCTTTTTTCATGCCGGTATTAACTGCCGGAAACAACATCGGCGGGTTACACGTGCCTCAATAACTCGGGTTGACTCTGATACCAAGTTAAGAGTCTATGGGGTTCCACTCTAAAACCAATTGGCAATAGAGGGAGTAGGCCAAGATCTTATATATTAACCCGAGAGGACATCGATATCCGATGTGGGTGTGCACCTTAACAGTAAAACCATACTCCTGTCATATATATTGATATAGGGCAAAAGACGTGAACCATTACTCATGTTCAACCAAAATCCTCATTTGCTCACCTATAAATTAAAATAACTTATTCACTCACTAAAGTTTTAGAAAAGGATACATTCACCACTTTTGTCTTAAATTCCAGCAACTACCCAACACATGACAAACACGTAATTTATGTAAGAGGTAAATTAATCATTTCACATTTAAAAATAAAATAAAAAAGTGAAAAGAAATTGATACTGCTCTTGCATTAAAAAAAAGGGTTAATGGCATGGATGATCATCTATGTTTGCCAAATATTTTCAGTCGATCACCTATGATTTAAAACGTTCTAGTCGATCACCTATGTTTTATATTGTATTCCACTTGGTCACTAAGTTAAAATTTTCGTCTAACTTCAGTGATGTTGCTCAAGTGGTTGTCATATGACAATTAAGGAAGGGTATTTTAGTCAATCATCCTAACCTTCTCTCCCTCACAATTGGCTGAAACTTTCTTGTCGGAAAATTAGAGAATGATTATTTCATTTTGTATCCTTAAAATACAATTTGTAAATGATCGAAATATCCTTAATGCAAGTCACTTGTTAGTCACATGTAAAATTTAACGTAGAGTTATATATTGGGTGATCGACTGGAACGTTTTAAAACATAGGTAATCGACTAGAACGATTTAAATCAAAAATAATTGACTGAAAACATCTAACAAATATAGGTGATCATCCCTGTCATTACCCCTTAAAAAAAAGGGAATAGAAATGTTTTTGCATTGTTTCACGGACTGTATGCATCATGAGTGGGACATTTATTCTTACTGTGGACAATTTTGATTGATGAGGTTTTCATAGATTAGTACATGTTTACAACATTTGACAAAATTGATTAGTCGGTGGTTAAATGGAAGGTTGTCGGGATAAGTGATGGATAGTAGGTAACACAAACAGGTAAAGCAATGTGCAACAACAAATTAATAATGCTGGTGTATGTTGTGCAAGTGTGCAACTATTAATTTTTATTGTTCCAATAATCTTCTAAAATTAAAAGAATAGACAATTTTATACTCTCTCTATTTCTTTTTATTTGATTGTTTGGGAAAAAAATACTTTATTAATAGATTGTGAAAAATTACATTGGGATTGTAAAAAGGTGCATTGGAGTTGTAAAAAGGTGCATTAGAATTGTAAAAAGTTGCATTGAAATTATAAACAATCAAATATTTTGAAACAAGAAAAAAGCTCTAAACAATCAAATAAAAAGAAACGGAGGGAATATCTTTTAGCCAATTGCCACTAAGCATTACATTGTATAGAATAAATTGTCAAAATGATTTAAAAAAAAATGGTTTGAAATAGTTATTTGGCCATTTAAAATTTACAAATTGTAAATTCGTCATCGAAATTAAACAAGAATTGTAACAGTAAAAAAACAGTCATAGATGTTAAAATGTAACGAAATTTTTGTCCCTTGGAAGTGAAAGTCAATAGGACAATTCCGCTAAGTTTAATACCTCCTTCAATTTTTGTGTTGAGTAACTATTTTTATCCAATTTCAAGAACTAATATACTATATTCCCTCCGTCCCTAAAAGATTGATACATTTTGACTTTGGTGATCAATAAAACACAATTGAAAACATAAATATCTCTTATTTTATTCCTTATAGTTTAATGAGAATTCTTGGTCAAACTTTTTAAAGTTAAACTATCAAAAATCAAAATGTATCAAATTAAGGACGGAGGGAATAGTTTTTAAACTTTCGAAAACAATAACAATCTTAACACACTTACTAGATCGAACCCTATAGATAATTTCCTCTTATATGCATATTTAACAGTGTTCATAAACTTGTGCATTCTTGTGTGACCAGAACTTTTAAATGTGCCATTATTTACATTTTGGGAAAGACTTATTTGAATATTTCAGAAAAGAAACCATATGTTTAATAAATTATACTTTCGATTCAAAATTGTAGCCTAAAATTTAGATATCAATATTATGAATTTGATTACACAACATAATGGTATCATCATTAGTTACATTTTGATCTTCCATAATGTAGCATCTGATTTTAAATTTAATTTTGGTTTCTTTATAAATAAGCGGATGAAAATTATAATTATGAGATATAGTAATTGAAAAGAATTATAAATAACAAATAGTTAAATTAATATATTTAACAATTGAACACTATTACTATCTGAGATCGCAAATTAGCGATTGAATTCTTTTGATGTTAAAGTCAACATATTCTAAAGAGTCCCACATGGTCTGCTAGTTTATGTTTGACTAACTTCCAATATCTAAAACTCTAAAGTCAAAAGAGTTAGTATTTATTTGTATGTAAGATGATTAATTACAAGTGTACCCCGATACATCTGCATATTTTAGAATATATTGAAGGGCAAATTTGGAAGATGATCAATTACAAAATTTAATTTATCATTATTGGATCAGGTCACAAAATCTTTTTATTTATTTATAAATTAGTGATGAGGTGAGTATCAAACAGGACCTTCTGATCATTAGCAAAAGCCTTTTCCACTAGACTATTCGATTAACTCAGGTCAAAAAGTCTGAGGGCCATGAATTATATTCGGTCTTACAATATGATCTGTTGCTATCAATCTTCTATTCAACAACTTCAAAATAAAGTCAAATCCATTGCCCTTCACCTTAAGGTATAATATGATTCCCCATAGACTTATACAATAGTGTTTAAGGGTATACTTGTTTCTTCATCTTCAATGAAGTACTAGAACTATTCTTAGCTTCAATTTGTTGACTTAGACTGCGTCTTTGGTGTGGGGATGCAACATCCAAACAAACATTAGAATTTTATTGATAGTAAACATTAGTATTTCTTACAATAGAATACGATCCTTGATCTCATAAATCGAGAAATACTAGCTTTTTGTCGTAAATGATAGAAGTTATAAATATTCTTCCGATATGAAACATATTTTAAATTAAACAAATGAGATTTAAATTCCAAATAAATAATTGTCTTCTCTAACTACTGCTCCAATGAACATTCATTTCGTGGATGTGACTCCGATATATATGGAGTTATTATGCTCATATATTACAGTCAATATTATTATATAATATTTATATTATTATATTATCTTCCAGTAACGTTTGAACTTTGGTTTCTAGATGTGACTCCAATCGTAATGCTGTTTGAAGCCCAAAATTTTCACATAGTAGGTGATGGAAATCGTCAAAATAGTGCAAGCTCAACCGTTGACCATACCATTATCTCAAACCAGAAAGTTCTAATTATTTTTATTTTATAAATACTTAATATATGAAGTCAATTGTAATAATTAGAATCAGAAAATTTTGAACACTACGCCTAAAATAATGGTTATGCTTCACATGTTCATTTATTTGTTTCCATTATTTTAACCTTTTTTTAACCCTTTCGGTATGTGGGAAATACTACTAGAAAGGTCAAAATTGGAAAAACATAGTCTTGGACATCATAAGTGTGATTTGACGGAGACTATCCGGAAAATGAGCCGTAGGCGTTCGGCTTGGTCCTTCACTCAATTGCATCACTTTGTCAATATTGAAGTATTAATACTAACCAATGACCAAATCATGGTCAAATTTATACTTTTATGGCATACTTAATTCAAATCGTTTAATTAGCATTATCAAACTTCAATGTAAATATTCAAGGCTTCTAATTTAGTTATGTCGGGCTCGAGCCTCTCGATTCTCACAGATAAGTATATTTAAACATACTTTCTTTGTGACTGCCGTTGCAACGTTTTCGGGACTGCCTTTGTAGCATTTCAGGATCCACTATGTGAGATTCCAAGCGTTTATGCTATTTTCAGCACCCACAGTGTGGGAGTTTCGAGCATTTCAAAATACCTTCGGGGATCGAACACGTTGATTGGAGTCACAAATACGACTGAACGTTAAATTAATTTTTCCTTAAAACATTGATTGAAATATTAATTTTAAATGATATATATTGACATAGGGACGAAAATATATGACCCCCTTACTCTCATTTAACTAGGACTATTTAAGCGGGAGCAGACTTATATAGCCTATAGGTTTGTCGTTTGTTGTTGTTTAGACGAACAATCATTTTTTGAAAATAAGAAAACTAAATAAATATCAACAAAAATTGATATAGAAATTTATATTCATATTTGAATATACTTAAGTGTTATTCAGTCTAAAATTTATGTCCACACAAATATCATCCATTTTCAACCATAAACGGTAAACCAAGTAGATATGGAGTAGTTGTTAAAATATACTCCTACTGAATAGTATAGTCATCGACATTAATATAACTATAAACAGAAGAATTAAATTTTACCGATGGTTGAAGACCAATGTGAATAAGAATTTTCTGATTCTCATGGAAGACTAAAGATTTGTGTATGTGTTCAAAAACATACTAAGACTTTCATACTTGTAATAGTTCCTGGTAAAATCAACCAAGGGCAGCTAATACTGAGAGTTACTTCACTATATATATATATATTATATATATATATTTCACATAAAGTATATATTTGATAATTTTATCAGTATAATAAGTGAAACTAGAATTCCTTAAAATTTATAATACTCCAATAAGTTCGGTTACGTTGTTTGACTAATATGTAAGTCATACTTATTGAACATAATACAGCCAGTGCAAATGTGCAATTGTGTTGAATTAACCTTGTTCCTTGCCTATCAAGCTTTCCCAGCTAATATTCTTTTCTTATGAGTGGAACAATTAGAATGTTGAAAGATTACAATGGTCAACGCATGATATCTATCAAAAACCGTAAAGTCTTTTTTATCAAAAGAATTCTATCTTTTTCATGCATTCAGAACGACTACACTATCCCTGAACACCTGATCTTGTTAAATTCACCTTTCACATACACCTAATTTCAATCAGAAGAATACTACCCTTTTCAGATTTGTATACAAACTTGTGAAGTTTTCTGTGACTTTACCCGTATCAATGAGAAGTGTTGACAAAGTTTTTCAAGGGATGAATTATATGATGGATGACTTAAGAACCAAAATGACTAATTCTTGGCTTCATGAATGCATGTGTGGTGACTTATATAGAGAAATAAGTCTTTAGCTGTTGATAATTAAGATATTATCAACTGGTTTCAAGTAATAATGAAAGACATGAATGCCCATAAATTTGAAGTACTAGTTGCTATTATCATTACTTTTTAAATGTAATATTTATAGCTTTTAAAAATCCTATGGACCATTTATATATTATCTTTAGCTTTAAAATAAATTTAATAATAAATTAATATCATATACTCCATTAAACCTTTGGGTCCATTCCTCAAGTTAAGAATACTGAAGTAACAATTTCAGCCCATTTATAGTCCATTTAGGAGTTGACATGGGCTTCGATTTTCTTATTGGTCTTCATTACCGAGGCCCAGCTTCCATGAAAAAACTGACTATCCTAATTGGTTGATTTAGTTATTGTATTTGTAATACATCCCCTTATATTTGTGATTATAACAGTTAACGGCTTCGATAGGCAATGTAGTGTTTGGTTTGACATTAGATTTGTCGAATTGGATCATATGTATCAATTGATTAGATGATATCCAATAAATCGATAAACATGTACACATTACTTTAGAACTCGAACTAATTAGTCATCCACTTATAAAAAGAAAAAATGGGTACGTAGTTATATGTCGCGAATGCTAGTGCCTAGTGATGTGTGGAGCATGGTAGTCGCTGATGATTAGGTCGGCTAACCTAGTACTCTCTTGACCACGACTTGTTCATGGAACGAGATTGCGTGTTATTGTAGTATTAATTTTTTTTATTTACAATTGGAAACAGACAAAGAATTATTCAAGCAAACATCTGATCCAACAACAATACGATAGCCATGGCTAGACCACAATCAAAACCATTCGAAACAATCAACACAAACACCTCTGAGCCATAAGACACGCCTTTGGTAATGTCTTGCTTTTTCTTGATCTCAGCTACCACTCTTCTCTTCTCATCCAATATCTTACATGATCGATTCGAATACGACCCTTCGATCACGAAGGCGTGTCTTTTATCAGACACGCCTTCGTATACATAAGCAAGGATGTTATTGGTGTTTTGGAGTAGGATATTTTGATGTTTTCTTACGTTGCATAATGGCTTCTTGCTACATGTGGATGATGATGAGTCTTTGGCTTCTCCTTCGTATATAAACCAACTTTCACTTAGCCCACCAAGTTTCTACAAATGAACATATATAAATGTTTTTAATTTAATTGGAGATAGAACATATAACTTGATAAAAACAAATTTACCTCACCTTAAAAGTCAAAATATGGTGACATTTATCTATTTTATATTTACTCAAAGTTAGCAATTAAGAGTCATTAGTGGTTTACTTTAATTTATAGGCTACCTCACCAAGATTTGAACAAAAGTTATCCCCACAATACTAAAATGTATTGGAAAATATCTACTGATAATAAATTTCATCAACATTCACTAGAGAACAAACTATTTTCAATTGCAAGAGTGAGAAGTTAAATAATTTTTTGAAGTAAAGTACTTCATAGTATCATAATATAATCTTAGTTTATTATAGACCATATAGTTTATAGTTCATTTTAATTGATATATTATTAAAATAGTTTATAGTTCATATTTTAATTGCTTTGTCATATGTGTTTGGTTAAAGAAATCGTTGTTGATTTGGTTAAGATAGTGGAATAAAGTCACACGTTGATCTCAGATAGTTACATTGTTATAAATTAGTTCACAAAAGTAGCACAAATTAAATGATGCCATAATATAACCCCCGAAAGTTACAGTTGTTACACATTAATAGTCCCTATTTTTCCGAGGACCATACTGCAACATTTTCACTTTTGGACACTACACTACAACACGTGTACTACTTTTCATGAACAAATTTACAATAATATAACTATCGGAGACTAAAATGTAACTACACGACCCACTATTTCTGATCAAATCGACAATTATTAGCTCTTTGGTTAAACGTAGATTTCAGTTATATATTATATATTATATATTCGTTTATTATTTGTTAACAACTAATATGCTTATCGATTCCTAAAAATAATCATACTCATAAAAATAATTCAAACAAACTATGCCTAAATAAAGCAAATAAAAGTGATAAAAATGATTGAAGTTATACCTTGCGACGGTAAATAGTGAGAATAGATTTTCCAGATCCATCCATGAGAATAATTTCATTGGGATGTTTGATGTAATTTTCAACCCTATATGCTAAATTTCCATCTGATCCTATTACACTAAATCCTTGGCAGCTAAACAATGGAGATTTTCTCCAAACTGTTAAAGATTTGCATGAACTACTACTAATAATATTCTTATCTTCTACAACCTTATTATGATGTTGTTGATGATGATGATGAATATGATGATGATGTTCATCATCAACCCTAGAGATCTTGCACATAGATGATTTCATGAACAAAAACATATCTTAAAATATTGTATTTTTCTATTAGCTAAGTAGCTATGATTATCTTTGTTGATGATGATGAGATAGATTTGTAAGAAAAAGAGACAAGTTGGGTGGATATTTATAAATGAAGTAAGTTGTAATATTCATAAAATATTTTTGGATGTGAAAAGTGCCGACAAGAAAAATGTAACATGTGTTCGATCACCATTGGCGAGCTTGCTTTGAGAGGATAGGTGGAATGAGTGAGGTCCCCTATCAAGAAAAAAGAGAACTCTATTTTAGCATTTTTGGACTTTTTGTTCATATTCCAATTATAGGACATGGGTATTATATGGATTACAAATTAAATGGCTAGAGTAATCACTAGTGTGATGATTTACCCGAGTGTCGTGGCTGGTAGATTATTATTGTGTTAGTCGATCTAAGGTTTATTCTGTCTATATTATAGGAGTAGCGGCTACAAATTTTCCGTCGTTACAAAAACTAAAGATTACAAAATAAAGAATATGAGATTTTATTTAGAATGTAGACAATGACAATTAACTTCATATTAGAATTTTTCAAAGTTATTGAGATGAACCGAAAAGACACTATATAGTAACAAAATGGACTCGAAATGTGTTATTATATGTCATCAATTAGTAAATGTGCAATATTACGGATCTTATTCATATTAAAAGAAACAATTAGAAGTTACTGTTTCTCATATATGTTATATTGCTCTTTCTTTCGAATTATTAATTGATCGAGTTATTTCAGTAATAGCTAGTTTCTTAAATATAAAAAATGTATAATTTTAAATTTTGAATGTTTTTTTTTTTTTTTTTTTTGATAATTAGCGATGAATTGTGACTACAATGATATTACAAACATGAATACAGAAATTGCTAACTAATAGAAAGTTAGAGTATAATATGAGACAAATATGTCTCCAACAAGGTTCGAACCCATGACCTCTTACATGAAAGGTTGGGCCGGATGCCACTAGGCTATTGAGCCATCGGCTAAATTTTGAATGTTGATGATCTCTAGCCATATTGGAGATGCTCATATCATTAATTAAATTGATTGCACGGGTTTGTTACTAACAATAACTTGGGAGCTCAATCGACTAATAATTACTACCTCCGTCCCTAAAAGATTGTCACATTTTGACTTTTGTTGGTCAAACATAAAAAAATTTGATCATAAATTCTCATTAAACGACAAGAAATAATATAGCCTTGTGAGACCTTGTTATATTCGTCTCAATATATAGTTTTGAAATATCAACTTTTTATAATTTTTTTGGCATGTAGAATAATAGATATTTACGTTTTAAATCGTGTTTTGTTGACCACCAAAAGTCAAAATGTGACAATCATTTAGGGATGGAGGGAGTAATTGCTAAAAAAGTTGAGTAGTGCCTGTAAAAAGCATATCAAATCATATGGAAAATACTTTGTTCGTGAAAGTGTACAAAGCAAAATAAATAGAAATTGAAATAATGCAGTCATGAAGTCCTAGATCTATCTCATTATAAAGATTCGAATGAAATTTAAGGGGATCATTATAAAAATAAAATAAAATAGAGATGATACATTTTAGAAAAAAGAGTAAAATATAAAGCAAATGAGGGCTATGGGGAGCAACATGTTTACTTGTTGTTTTACCTACTTCCATATATTATCTCCTTTAAATACATGGACCTAGGGGGCCATGCCCTACACCCCACCTCCCTAGGTCCGCCCCTGAACGGGAGACACTTGAGTGGTTGAGCATGAATCTCGCAAAATTTAAAGATTAAGCGAAAAAATTATTTAAGATGATATTATGTCATTTCTCTTTTAAAACGCGTCTTGCCCTAACAATTCGTAGTAATTATTTATTACGTACATATTGAGTAGATTTCAAACTCATACAATAATATGTAATCGATGTCGATCAGTTGTTAGGTAAATCATACGATCACCAAAAAAATATGTATTAAAAATAATGTTAAAATCGAAATTATGATATTATGATCACTAATTCATTTTTATTGCTTGTGAGTTAGGAATTTACTAACCAGGTTGCCGCCCTTACTAATTAGGAAGCTAATGAGGGAAGTGAGATTTCCAAATGTGACAACCATACACACCTAACGGGAAATTCCTAATAGACATAAGTTACCAAATCAAGAATAAATTGTTGATAGGTGTTGGAGATATCTCCACGTAGTCTACAAAATCTTTTTATTTCTTGTACTTAATTAATAGTAATATCAATCTTGGTAATAGAGTTAGGAGCACTTGCTTAGCGGTCTAATCTTGGCCTTATTGAAGGAGACATATGAAAAGAAAGGAGACAAACTACTATACGTTGGTCAAATGATTGCTCAAATCAAACTACACTACATTATTATTAACTAATCAAGTAAAATGCAAGTTTTCAATAGTACCATATGTATTGCTACCCCGAGAGCCTAATTTTAGGTATTGGTTAAACAAACCTTAGAATAAGGCTCGGTTGGTTCGTAATAGTTTGGGTGTTAAAGTAGTGTTGTCAATTCAAGTATTCTAATTTTTGAAGGAATATATCACGATATATCTCTCATGATAATTTAAAACGGGATTCGACGAGACTTTATAATACAAATATTATCGTTTTTAGGTATTGATTGAACAATAGTATGTAAAATGTTTAATTAATATTGAACATCTGTTTTACGTTTAAACCTTTATATTTGCTCTTTACATGGGTATGAAACAATAAATCATACTAAAGTGAATTGAATAAATTAAAGAGAGATATGGCTCATAAACTTTTAAATTTTTATTAACTTTTGGGTTTAATAATTTTCATCACCATAAAAGGATTGGATTATATATAAATAAAATAAAAAAATATTATAAAATTGAAGAAGAGATATACATACACTTATGGAAAAGATGATTTATTTGTCTTTTCCTTCGACGCTAAAATTTCACCAATAATATGCACGAATCTTTATAGAATTCTGGTTCAAAATGGTCACGAAATATAGTGTTGATGTTGATATGCGTTTGTATATATCTACAAATTAGAGCTATTTTAGGTTTATTTATTTGTATAAAGTCATATGGTTTTGCCTGTTACATCAAATCTCCAAATAATTTCAACCGACTGTGTGGTACCACAATACAACGAGTCCTGCCAAATAATAAGTGTATGAATTGATCATTGTACTACCTATCATACTTCTCAAATCTTATAGGAATATACTCCTTTTATCTTAAATAAATAATCCAATAAAATACTGACTTTTTTTTAAATGATATATATTTAAACTTTTAAAAATGGTATAGTTTTAAATTTTAATTATTAACTTTTTAGATTTTGAACAGAGCATATATATATATATATATATATATATATAATAATTTAAAATTTGATTTGGTTTGATTTTAAATTATGATAGTAGCGTGACAAGACAATGCCATTAACTTTCGGGTGTCTTGTTGAATGATGTATATATAAATAAAAAAAGTTCACATATAAAATTTAAATTATACTACCAAAAGATTGTCACATTTTGACTTTTGGTAGTTAAATATTACAAAATTTGATCACGAATTCTCATTAAACGATAAGAAATAATATAGTTTTGTGGGACCTTGTTAAATTCGTCTCAATATATATTTTTGAAATATTAACTTGTTATAATTTTTTTCGCATGTAAAATAATAGATATTTATGTTTTAAATCGTGTTTTGTTGACCACCAAAAGTCAAAATATGACAATCTTTTAGGGATGGAGGGAGTAAATTAATTTTAATATGAAGTAACCGAACACTCACTATCATCAATTAAAAGGTTACTTAATTACTTTGACAAGAAATGGTGAGGAATTGTGCAACTTGATTCAAGACGTTTTTCAAATACGGTAGTGAAAGGGCAAATGAGTTGTTTCCTTTACTCATTCTTTACATTAATTATAGTCAAACAATAATTTTATATATTCGGTCCCCGTTGATTATTTTATACTCCTTTTAGAAAATTAAAAAAATTATACGAAACATATAAAGTTGGAACAGCCATGTTTTTAATTTGTTTTTTTATCTAATATTTGTCTTCACACTATACCCACTAAAACAGTGTTACTGTTCATCATGAAGTTACTATTCTGCCCCTCTGTGAAATCCCGCAATTACTTCACTTTCAAATAGGGGACATAATTGTCTTTTCACTCAAAAATTTACTTTGTTGGTATGTATAACTAGTCATGTTATTGGGCCGGGTAACCCGACATCCGGCCCGGTTGGAACCGGCCCGTGGATCCACCCGAAAGTGAATGGACCGGGAGTGGATTTAAAATTTTACCTGATGGACCGAGGGACCCTGACCGGTAACCCGATAACGAATCCGGTTCAGGGGAAAGAACCCTAGGGTTCACCCATCTCATTTATGCCTTCCTCTAATCTTCAATCTCGAAACTTTTCTCTCCCTCTCATCTTCAATCTTCATCCATCTCTCCCTCTCATCTCTCCCAAGATCTAGGTTTCCAAGGGACAACGAACCCGTACCGATTTAGTGAATCATTTTGTGGGGGTTAATCCCTACCCATTCCTCAAATTGAAATAGTGATGCCCATATGTTAAGGTTAAAAATTATGCTTTTTATGACTCTCTGAAAAATGTTGGAAGATCCAGTTTTGTAATGCGAATTACTCTTAAATCATGAGAAGTTACCGTGTGAACTGAAGTAGGGGCTGCTTCAAAATAGAAATGTTGAAGGGCACATTTCTTTTAGTAAACTCATAGAACCAAGCAGTGTCCATGGCCTAACCGGACACAATAGTGAGAACAAACGATGAGTTGATCATGATATGTGTGGAGTATGTCATCATTTGTTGTCATATTAGTTCCAAGGCATCGCGTCTACTATGTATGTTTGTGAATGTAAACATATAACACAAGGGAAGGTTTCAAGGTTTCACGCTACCTATCTTATGCTGGAAGTGATCGTTGTGATATTACCTTTGTCGAGTCAATTTTTTTTGTTCTTATAAAATTTAGATTCATGTGGTGATATTAAATATTAGATGCAAATTTTGATTCATGTGGGGTATGTTGGAAAAATCATTATATGATTTTAATCATGAATGCAAAATTGGTATCCTGAAGATTGTCTATGTATTTTATCAGTTTGTTGTATACACACATAAAAGAATATAACTTAATTTCATAATTCTAAAGTTAAGTATGGTGAATGCACGACCCAATTATACGAATGTCACATCTTGTGACAGGGCCGATTCACATGTTATTTAGTTAGCGGGAATTAGTTGTGTACTTGAAACGTCAGAATAAAAATAAAAATAAAAATAAAAGAGCATTCAAATATTCTGTTGTAACTTCATGAGAAATTAAATGTCATTCATGTATGTTATGGTTATTTAGTGGTTTGAGTACTACTAAATAGTCATAATGACATTTAGGAGTTACAAGGATATTCAAATATTTTATTGTAACGGAAATTAAATGTCATTAGTGTGTTATGGTTATTTAGTGGGTTGAATACTATTAAATAGTCATGATGACATTTGGCTAACTTTTCATGTTCACAACTCTTTCTCAGAATTTGTCATAAGCTGCTATTGTTATATATGAGTTGCAAGAGTCTCATAACTCATGAACATGATATAAATTGTGGCATTCTCCAACTTTTGATATGAAAAAAAACATATAAGCCTAATTTTCTATATTTTCATTTTATTGAGTGGTTCTTAGTATTATGTTGTAGTGATAGCACAAGCTCTAGTTGTTCGAAGTGAGGCTTAGAGTGCTTCTAAAGCCACACTTAGATCGATATATTTTGACAGGCAAACGTCTTATAGATCCTAAGCACCGTAGGGAGTAAGGGCGAATTTGCTTTAATAAAAAAAGTGTGTTAACACACAACTTGTCTGGTATGTATTACATATTTGTTTTATATGAATTTTATGTTTTATCATATCAGTTTCCTAACCGTTTCATTTAATGTGATAAAGCTTGCTTTTGGATTACCATAGTGTTGGTAAATGATTATTTGCATTTTTTTTTTCAAAAAGGGGAGTACCCTTTAATTTTATTAATATGAATAATCGATTACAATCATTAAACATCATTACAATTCGTAAACTCAAGGAAAAAGGCGACTAGCGTCAAACTAGTGAGAGAATCCATCTCTCTAACCAATTTTCATGCGAGTGAGAGAGTTCGAACCCCAGACCTCCGCTAGAGGTGTCAGCATGCATGCTACTAGGGCAAGATGTCTTGATTGTACCTACGGGTGTATTTGGAGTTATTGGGAGCTGAATATTCATAAAGCGGATTACACATAGATAAGCTTGCTTTGAGATTATCCAGTTAAATAGTTTTTTGTTAAGATGCACATGTCATATCGGAAGTCGGTGTCCTCCCGAGTCAATATATAATATATTGAGCTATTTACTCTAAAACCAATTGGCAATAGAGGGAAGAGCCCAAAATCTTATATATTGACCCGTGAGGACAACAACTTCCGATATGGGCTTACATTTTAACACTCCCCCTCATATGTAACCCAATTGTCGGCGGAATTTTTCTCGCCGGAGTTACTTGCCGGAACAACATCGGCGGGGTAACACATGCCTCATTAACTCGGGTTTGGCTCATAATACCATCTTAAGAGTCTATGAGGTTCCACTCTAAAACCAATTGACAATAGAAGAGGAGCCGTAGATTTTATATATTGATCTGGGAAGACACTGATTTCCGATGTAGGATATTAATTTATACGAGTACTATACTATAAGTTTACTAATATATTAAGTATTCATTTATATTACTTTATTCTTATTATTATTATCACAAAGTATTAGTTATGTGTGACACAAATTATTTCATCTTTATAAATAAAGTAATGAAATGATTTAGAATAATTAATTCCAAATTCATTCCTTCGTATCAAATAATGCAAGCTAAGTATTTTTAAAAATGAGATCGATTAGTTATTGTTTGGATTCTTACAACAGTTTGTATTCATCTATCTTCCTACCTAATTATCATATTTGCCCATTTTATTTGACTATATATATAGATTTGATGTTTTGTAGCACCAATTGAGTACATATATATATATATTAACGAGTCATTTTAACCAATTTTGTCAAACACCAAAAGTAGTCAACTAAGTGTCACACAAAAATAATTATAACATCGTTTTACAATTGTTTAAGTACGCATAATAATATAAAGAATTGAATATTGTATACGAATAATACACAACAAGTAAATATTTTCAATTGATAAATACCAACGAAGAATTATATGTGATGTGATGTAGATATGATGAATGTGTCCATGACAACATTATTATAGCATGGGGCATTAGACATTGAAAATAGAATGTGAATAATAATTGCACAAGTTTTCACAATCGAGATATCCTCGGATATTATCACTCGAGTTGAAAACATTAAACACAAGAATAACACAACGAAAAATGAAAGAATCATCATTCTTCATTTTTATATAACTTTATTCACTAGCAAAACTTTAGAATTTAGATTTCATAAGGTTATAAAATATTATATATAATATTAACCCTTTCTATAGAGTATAAATGTGGTAGATTATTATATATAATATTAATGCACCTAACTAAGTAAAGTAATTATGATATATAATAATTATGAGAAACAAATCCTGCCCTTTAAAATGTAGGGTATGCCCATTAGTCAGGAAATGAACTAGTAAAGTCTACCATAATTATTTTATTTAATCAGGTGCATTAATATTATATATAATAACCTATGAAAGGGTTATATAACACTTACGAAACCTAAATTCTTAAGTCTTGCTAGTAAATAAAGTTATATAAAAAAGAAGAATGATGAAGATTGAAGCCTTTTAAGTTTAAACCAAAAAAAAGGTAAGCATTTTTTATATTTTTATGATTTTTTATGTGTTTTTGCGTTTTGTACTTAATATCACTTGAATATTTTTGTTTTTTTGGCTTAATTAGAGAATTTATGATAGACTCTCTAACCCTCTCGACTCTAAAATATGATGAGAGTTAACAAAACATATATTGAGTTATGCTTTCCTAAGTCTCATCCCCCAATTTCCTTGCTTTTTCACTACTCTCATTAATGACTATACATTTTATTTAAATTAGTTCTACTTGTTTATCATTTTATACTCTTAATTCTGTTTTACTTTTATTAAATAATATTATAACTCCATTATCTTTACTTTTATGTATATCATTTTCAGATTCTTTTAAACTCATTTTTACTATTTTTAACATATTATGTTAGAAAAAGTCCTTGACAAATTAATAATATTATTAGTCAAGTTCTTACATGTAAAAATTCTTTTGTTTCTTCATCATAAAACTCATGATTAATACTGTAGGACCGAAATCGGGAATATGCAATTTTACAATACAACTTTACAAAAGAATAATACCAAATTCATCAACAACTTACTAGAACAATTCACTAAAAATTAAAATAACAAGAAACGAAACATCACAATAATGATTAGGACAAAAATAACTCAGATGGAGTCACAGAAGCCCTTTTCCTTAAAACTTTTTCGACTTATCCTTCAGTGCTAAGGATTGCATGGTCGCAAGTTTCCCAGGATAAAACCACCTCTTGGTTTGACTCACAAGCACGATGAGTCAACCAACAAACCGCCTATGAGTATGCGTATCACCCGAAAATTAAGTGTAAAACTCAGAGAGTATGGTGTTCTCTATTTTTATTTTGTGCTAAAGTTGTGTGTGTTTCAAGTGAGTAAGAAGGATTAAAGTTGTGTGTGTTTCAAGTGAGTAAGAAGGATTAAGGTTTATAAGGTAAGCAACGACCTGCCCAGTCGTTCGTAAGGCTATCAACCACTACACAGGTCGTTGGTTACCTTACCAACGTCTTTTAAAAAAAAAAAGTTGATGATTAATTTTTTAATAGTAAGAACATAAAATAAAAATAATAACACTTATACCATTTCGTTGAATAAAGTAATTTTATTTTTTAATTATGTTTAAATTCGAGAAAAAAATTAATTTTTTATGTAATCCATTGTACAATAATGGGTCAAAAATAGTTGCTATTTCGTGCTTGTTGATATCTCTGACGACGACGTGGTTCATCTGCTTGATATAGTTAGTTGAATAAGTTCATTCGAGCTATGTACCGATTTAGTATTCATGCAGTCGAGGAATGTCGCGCCTTTATCCAATATAGTTGGTTGAATAAGTTCATTCGAGCCCTTTATTTTCCTAACGAACTTATGAGAAATGTATTCTTATTCTTATTTTCTAAAGAAAGAGATTGAACAAATAGAAAACCTTCGACATCTCATATGTGACATTTATCATGACCATGTGACCATGTCCTCAAACATTTAAATCATTCTTGAACCTATGTTTAATCGCTTCGATTAATTTTTAAGATTGAAATTGATAATTTAACTAATTTTCAAGATTGAAATTGACAATTATCCCTAATCACTATCTCTATAGATATTTATTGTGTGTGTTATATGGAACAATAACCTAGTTCCATAAGACTTGTTGCACTATATGCATGTTACATATATAAAGGGTGAGGGTTTTGGCGTATAACTTTGAGACGCACTCACGCACATTTATTTGTAGGACTAGTGACCTCATCAATCACATGTGTATAAGGTGTTTTTAGTCCATCAGAAATATTTCAAAACGTTTTTATGAATTAGCTATTTTTCAAAATGTTTACGTCCATTACATGTTCTCTAATTTGTCGCTAAGTATAACAAGCGTGAGAGACGAATGAGTTTTCAGTAAAGGTATATCTTCATGTCATTAAATATAATTTGTGGAAAAATCGAATAAAATTCACCCGCACTCGAATTCACCACGTGTTATACTTAATGATATATTGACAGAGAGTTGATAGAGTAGTGGAACCGTTTAAAAAATAGGTGATCGATAACGACATTTTAAAATATATGTGGTGGATTGGGTGTTCGATTTTTACAAACCAAAAGATAAATATCAATGGAAAACTCTTGAATAGCCTTAATTAGGACAAATAAAAATCAATATGATAATTACCCATCACCCACCATTGTTTGACATCTCCAACATTTCTTCAAAGTCATCATCAATAAATAAATAAAATACGCGTTTACAATTACATATATCATATACATAACACATTCTCATTCATCTTATTACAAATTTAATAAGTACATCATTCATAAATCATAACCAGTCCTTACACGTTCTGTTTCATTTCATTTGTCCCCTTTCTCCTTATTAAAAAAACACTCCCCCCCCCCCCCCCCCCCCCCCCCCCCCCCCCTCAAGATGAGTGAAGAGGGAACTTTAGTCCCGTATGCGCCACCAAGAATAGACACCACCACCACCACCACCGAGGGAGCCGGGGGAGTAGTGCCACCACCTCCACCACTTCAAATCACTTCCAACGGGGGCGAAGACAATCGAGAAGTTCCAAGCGACGAAGAGAGTCAAGAAGTTCCATTGGCACCAACAAGAATCATGCAAAGTGATGAATATCTACCAACCATCAAACCAAACAGCCTAACTCATCAAGACAAAAGCAACAAATGTCTAGTCTACATGTTGTCAACCGTTGTGATCCTAAGCATCCTCATTTTAGTACTAGGATTAACCATCCTACGTGCCAACTCCCCCGACATTAAACTAACACAAATCCATGCAAGAAACCTCAAATTCGCGACGACGCCTTTTGCATCATTCGACATGGACATGGTTAGTGAAATTTCAATTGACAACACTAATAATTTACTTGGAAACTTCAAGTTCCATGATAGTAGTTCAAGTGTGTTTTATGGTAATGAAACGCTTGGAATTTCGGATATTAATGGAGGGGCTGCAATTAAGGCTATGGGAAGTAAATTATGGAATGTTACGGTTCTAGTTAGATCAAACAATAATAATACATTCTGGATGAATAATTATAATAATAGTAATTTAAATTTTACGAGTGATGTTGTTTCAAAATTGGTGCCAATTCGAAGTTTGACAAACTTGAAGGGTGAAGTTGAGATTTTGAGGATTATTCATACCGAAACGACGGCGTTATTGAATTGTACCATGAGGTTGAATTTGAGTAGTCAAGCTTTTCAGGATATCAAATGTAATTAATTGATCGATTTATGTCTATACTTATTTCGTTTTGTATCAAGCAATAGTAACCACTATGATATATAGGAGAATCGTATGTAGTATTTTGTTTTTAATTGAAGTTTTTATGTTAATATATAGTTATTCATGCCAAGAAATTGCAATATTTGTGTTATATAGTTTTTTAACGAGAGATTCACATTCGCTAATCATATATATTTATGTATATAGTTTATGGATTTATCTTGTACTAATGCATGGTTCTACGTAACGTAAAGTGTAAACTAGGAGTACTACAAAAAGACCGACCACTCCAAATTCTTACACTAAAAATTAAAAGTGAATTTTAATTAATCATTATTTCTCTGTATTGGGTTTTTGAAAACTTATTATTTAAAAGAGTACTTATAAACGTAACTATGAATCGTCAATATCACCAGCCCAAAATTATTGTTAAGCACATCAATATTATGATATAATTATTGGGGTTAATCATCGAATAGTTTAATGGAAAAGGTTCTCGTTAGTGACCAGATGATCCTAGTTCGGAATTCCCCTCATCACTAATTTATAAAATAAAATAAAATAGTATGATATAATTGGGCGAAAGCAAATTTGAAGGTAAAACTTTCGAGGAATTAATTTTTGATATATATATATATATATCATTGTATTAGCAGGCTGCATGTGTAGTTATTGTAGCATTGCGAGAAAGAGATATCTTACCTACTGGTCCGGCTTTGATAGATGAATAAGATGATGCCAATTGCCAAATGTGTTTCTTCTTATCAACAAATAATTTGAGTGAGTCTTATATATATGTGCTGTTCTTATTATTGGGTTAAATCTTCTTGCTATAAGTATTTATAATTTCAATTCCATTTCTAGTAATCTTTCAAGCCTTGACGATGGCACTAACAACAATATTTATGCCTTAAACTATTAATGGTACAAGTGTTGTTGTATAATCCTCGAAATAAAAAATGTTACAGTCTAATCTCGAAAAAATAGAAACTAATAATGTGGAACGATTGTTATTTTCGGGCACTATATCACAATATTTGTATCACTTTTGGGGACTAATCTCCAAAATAAAAAATCATAATCCCCTCTATCACCAATTTTCGCGCAACACACTTATATCTATATGTGATAATATTCCAAATGTTGTCTATTTCCTCCTCAATTCACTAAGATAACCATGGGATTATTTGATTTAGAGAAACCTTTTGCGTTTCAACTGTTTGTGTAAATGTCTAAAAAGTAGTTGTTGTTTGGATAATATTATATTAAATGAAATTGAAATGACTAAATTGCCACTATAAAAAACCCACAAAAATGGTATTTTCTCAAAAAGAATGTATGTGAGAGTGGATCGTTTTATACAATTACGAAACGTGAGTGATCGAAAACAGTCAAACGCTTAGTGATCGAATGCAGAATTATCGTAAACGTTAGTGATCAATAATGTTATTTGCCCTAATAAAATCTTGTATGTCGAATATTGATTTATTAACAATGTAATTATTGTCTTAACTAACAGCTCCACGCACCCCTACGGTTAAATTGACGTATTATCACCTTCCGAGTACGGAGAAGAATAGTGTTGATGTAGTTCGACCCCAATAAAATCCAATGGTATTATTAATAGCCGAATTCCTCCTACGCACGAAGTCTGGAATCCAATTTCTTGTAAGCACAAAACAATTTGTATTATTGCCAGCTTGGTTCATTAGGACGACGAATAAAGAGAAAATATGATGGGAGAAAAAAACTTCCAAATGTCGAGAACTTGATCATGTAAAATGAACTAGGAACCGTAAAAGCATCTAAAATGGGCATCTTATTAGACTCACTAAGCATAAGGCATTAGCTGATGATGTTTGAGTTTGCAATATGAAAAAAATGGTTAATATCTAGGTAGGTGATGGAAGTCCCCAGTTATGTGGCATCGGACCGATATCGTATATAATTTCCCTATGGCATGACCAAACAAGTTTTATCGCCTCTGGAGTTCCGATACCTGCTCCTAGTGGATCCCCAGCCGGTCCAAACCTTCATCAGATGACGCAGGTTTGAGTAATGTAATAAGAACATATTCCGTATCGAATGCACTACATAAAGGATTTGCATACCAGTGGTTTTGTGGAGCTCCAGTTGTTCTGGCTCTCAGTCCTGCGTATGTTGTTCCGTTCACGGTATTTCCAATCACTTCCTATAAATTTTGAGTTTTAGCACATGGAAGAACACTTCATAGCTCATAATATTCCTCATGAAATCTTGCTTCACTATTAGTCCGTTATGTTGTTAATAGTTCATAATTATTCAACTTTTTAATGTATGTTCTTGTTCGTTGACTAAATTTATATATTAAGAAACTAGAAAAGGTTCGTTAAACCGCGCTGACAGACTGATGTGTAAAGGAACCTGAGTTAGGAGTTTAATTGATAATAGTCTTCAAGATACCTGGAGGAAAAGCGGATCCTTAGACACCACAGCAGCTGTTAAATGAGCATGCATACGTTCAAGGGCATCCAATACCATCGGAAGCTGATCATTTTTGTATTCAGTAATAACCTGGAGGTGAAGGAATATTACACAAATGAGCAGCGATTCTGACCATTGTGATTAGCATTCAACATAATGAGGCCACTTCCTCATAATGATACTATTTCCAATAATATAAGAACATATAGATTGATGCGTTTTCTTCATAAGCTTCATTACTACCTGGAGAGGGCCAAATATCTCTGTGGTAACAAGGTCATAATATTTGTCTTTCAGCATCTCATCAAGAGGAACGAAAACGGCGGTGGGTTCTATGGCACCATAGATTTTGGGAATGGAATGGTTTTGCAACTCTTGACCTCCAAACAGTAGCTTAGCTCCTGGTATTTTCAATAGTTTAGACACATGGTCCAGCATTGATTCAGTAGTGAGCTGCAAAACAACTTAAATTGATTACCTTCCAATCAAATTGCAAGTTGGAATTCCATTTAAACCTAGGAAATGGTGTATATAGATAATAGTATCTGATAGGCTGATAGCATTGTTCATGAAAACAGTGCCACTACGTATGAATTATATTCATGCAAGTTTTTTTAAAAAAAAATTCTTTCCACACTTAAACTAGATTTCCCGACTTCTTATACAAATTACTGGCTTGAAGGATGCTTCAGAAGCTGGTAAAGATAGGATGCTTACCGTAAGAACTGGGCCAACAGTTAAATCATCTAACTTTCGTCTTGCTGCAAGATCTTTCAGTTTACTTATAAGCGAGTTCTTATTCCAATTCTGCACCGTGCGTAAACAATAGTCAGCAAAACTGTCTTCAAACTATTTAAAGTGATGATGCTACCTGTGATAATTGCATAATTTCTAAAACTAACCTCATGCATAAATAGCATTGATTGGGCAGAACATTTCTGACCGCTGCAAGCATATGCATCTTGGTCACAAACCCATGCAACATAGTCCACCTATAGTATTAAAACAAAACAATTAGTGACTAATTTATGCATCAGTCGTATGCAAATTGGTTTAAGTAAATAGACTAATCATTTTATGACCTCCTGGACATCAGGTCCTAGGATCTTCCAATCAAATCCTGCATCTTCTAGCTTGATTCGGCCCTTGAGATCAAGAGCTAACTTTTCAGCCACTCTCGAGCTACCAGTGAAGAGTGTCATGCGTGGGTTTGCCTGATAGCATTTGAATTGGTAAGTTTGCCAGACAGGAATTAGAAACGGAAAACAATTACTCGTTTGACCTTTTATGGTATAATGGCATTGTCGTCACTAAAACAAGTCATTCAAATTATGTGCAACACATAAAACATTCATTTAAGACTTCTGTTGGGAAGCAATAAATCGAATAGGTAAAAGTGATCACATGTGACATAAAGCACTAGGCTTTTATATTAGATAATTCTCTGCCAGTTCAGGAAGCTTTTATTTGACAAAAAAAGTTACTACTAAAGAACAGATTAGTAGTAATCTATGAAAGAGAAGATAAACGTAAAGAACTACGAAAGACCATTTTTTCGGAATTTCCTCGTCATGTTGTGCTTTGAAGTTTTAGAAGAGGCTGCAGTAGCATTACTATTGTCTAGGTGCACTAACCTCCTGAAGAAGTTTGTTCATAGTCTTCCCATCAGAGTTTATGAAATCAACATCTTCCATAGGTAGCCCACAATCATGCAGCAATCGCATCATTTGTTCCATAACAATGCACACCTGATGATCATTGAATTGTACACCATAGATCAGTAATTCCATGGAAAGAGGCTAAAGGATAAAATGATGCATAATTGAGCAGAAAGTTTCAAGGAAATGTATTCAAATACGAATACTTGAACTGTCTAATGGAATTAACAAAGGGAAAAAGTAATAAATAAAAAACATTCAAAAAAGTTCAATTGACTGGGAATTTTCCCCTCAATAAATTATTCTAGTTGTTCATCAAGTTGTCATTCTGAAAGCTCACCTTGCTATCAACTTTAAGAACCGGCTTGTTGCCCATGTAAAGAGCACCCATCAACTGGAGTAACGGAATCTCCAAGGGAAAATTAAAGGGGGTGATTATTGCCACCTGATAAGAGAAAAACCAATTAAGAAGGTGGCAACAGGGGGGAAATGACCCAGCATTTTCTCATTTGTTACATAGTTTGTTTAGCATGCACAAAAACTTTCTATGAATAATTCCTCACAGGTCCATACGGCCAGCGAAAACCATTGCTTTGTTGCCCAAGATGATTCCCCGGTACTGCAAATGACCTGGCCAAGAAGCGGACCTGCAGTTGCACAAGGAGAAAAATGAAGAAATCTAGCGCAAAGTATTTTGTATACACACAAAAGTTAACGAACAAATCTGTAAATGAAACAGCTCATAGAAATGGGTGAAAGATCAAATGCCTTCATCTGCGGGTGGGGATGAAGGGGGAGGTCATGGACGGGGCCAAGCCATCAGTAAAGGATTTTCCTGGAGTATCTAGAATATAAGCTGGATTTAGAATTTCAGATGGGGCATAAAGAATTATGTATCTCATACTAGCGGTATGTTTTGATGATCTGCAATAACCAATTGGGAGCCCCTTACCCCGCTTCGAGGGACCCTCTTCAAAGGCATGTAATGTTAAGGTATAAAATACTATATAGCTGATACTAACAGAATATCTCCTGGCATGTTTATCGTTTGTGGTAAAACCATTAACCTTAATCTCATATCTTGAAATATAAAATGCCCAAAGGCCGTCAAACGTTCAAAGTAGAAAACTGCAAGAACTGGCTACCTGATCTCCACAGAAATTCTCCAGGAACTTCTGTGTTACACTCACTTCACCAAGTGCCTGTGCGTAACTTTTTGGAGCAACCCTCTGTATTAACCTGGCAAAGAAGTTGTACACCTGAAGGACATAAATAGAAACAACTTAAAATGGTCGAAAGAAATTCAATTTCATTTATGCCATAAAACGACTTATTCACTCTAGATGCACTACCTCAGGCTGAGCAAGCATGTGTGCCGCCTTCGCAGATATGTCTCCAAACATAAGATACCTGGAAGAAAAAGTTCATCTATGAGGAATTTTTTTCTATGATCGGATATCAATGCAGAATTGTCATCTATATCAGATTGTAAACCCCTTTCCGTGTCTTCCACATTTAAGAAGGAAACACCAGCAAAAGAAGATGGTTTAACCTCTCTGGAGATTTGAAAGGATTATGTAATCCATGTTTAGGGCATCGGGATAAGCTCTCCACAAATGGCTGCATAGAAATTTTAACAAAATTATGTACAAGTTCAGATATAGACTCAATAGTAAAAGAAACTATATTGTAGGGACATTCAATTCATTTCCTGGCCATAAAATCTAGCATACGCAATGGATAAGATACAAATGGAGTCTTGGAAGAATTTATGACACAGGGTAGAACATGAAAAGTGAAAACTTCCACGAACCTGTATGCCACTTTTGTCTACTTCGGAAACCTTAATAAAAGGCTCCCCATTCAATGGATCCACAATTGTATTCCAGTTAGATGACTTTATCCATTTTCCCTGCACTATAAGAAGGAGCATACAGATGAATCAAAAGAATTAGTAAAACTATGTTGTGCATGGTAACAGCCAATAATTTGTGAATTATCCAACTACTGGGTGGGTATTGCCCGGGGAGGAGAAAGAATTAAGGCTCCCCATGACAATGATTCTCCCCACCATACTATATTCATGGGAGAAAAAGGCAGATCGCTAAATTCTGGACAAAAAATGCAGAAGTATAAACAGGCCGCCCATGCCTTTCTACCAATCAGCATCCAACTAAAGTGGCCTAACAAACACTGACATGTAAATTACTTCCATCATTTATAATAGACCTTTAAGCATGCCACTAATATTGAATTTTATTTACTGATTTTATCTCCTAGAGATGTTAGCAAAATCAACATAAAAGGAATCACAATCTGCAGTAATTGATCTCAAAGTAATGTCAAATGAGCAACTCACCCAAATTCTGTACTTCAGCAGGCTGGGAACCTGAGATCTTCTCAACCTCGATGGAAGCGAAAGGGAGTGTACTAATAGATCTGCAGACCAATGATAAGAACTAACTTCCATTAAAATCATTAAATCTAATATACTTTTGAAATCAAAAGGTGGCTCTATGGATCCATTTTTATATACAAGTTTTAAACTTTTGTATCACTCTTTGCTACATGCAATTCCTGGTGAAATCTTACAGTAATATTTGCATATAACAATATTCAATCGAACAACAAAAAACATCACATCAATTGCTGACGAATCACTAAACTAATCCTCCAACACAATACTACACCAAGTCTCAGTCTTTTCTAATCGGTAAATATTACAATGATATTCGCATGAACAATATAATCAATTCAACAAGAATCCATCACATCAAGTACCCCTAATCACTACAACGTAACTAATCCTTGAAGGCTCGAACATATTAGTATCCCAAGTCTGACTTTCTAAGGAGTGACCACCAATACGAAACATGCATCATCTTAATACACAAATCAATAAAAGCTACTACAATCAAGTGATCAACCAACAACAAACCCAAAAACAGCTAAAAATTGGAACTTTATAGCAAAAACAAAATGGCACTTAAATTCGATTGAGTTACACAATAGAATCAATAAAAGCTACTACAATTAACCAACAACAACCCAAAGCCCAACACAACAGGTTTAATAAATGAAACTTTAGAGCAAAAAACAATAAGGGCACCTCAAATTGAATAAGGTGCACTAAGAAAACAAATAAACACTACTACAATCAACCGAAACCAATCCCAAAACTTAAAAAACAGCTAAAAAATGGAACTTTAGATGAAAAAACAAAATGGGCACCTCAAATTGATCGAGTTACACCAAAAGATCAGTAACATCTACGAGTATGATATTTAGCGAACAACCAATAAACAGCTAAAAGAAAGGAACTTTAGACGAAAAAACAAAAAGAGCACCTCAAATTGATTGAGTTGAACCAGTAATCAGCATTCTTTAAACCTCTTCTTCCCAACTGCTTACATATTTGTGCTCTAAAATACATAATTCTTGATTTTAGAGCTAGCGTTTCGAACTGAAACTCTTGGTTGAAATTTGGTGAATTAAATGATTGATTTGGGGTGAATTTAAAAGCCCTTTTTAGAAGTAAAGAGTGATAGTGACTCAATGATGAGTCATGAGATATTGAGATGATGAGAACTGAAAACGTTAAGATTAGCGTTTGATTAGGTTGTCAGGTTTTTATTAGTCGTCTGTTGTCAGTAACAGACAACATTTTATTAAAAATTCTGTTTCAGTTCCCCATGAATCACTCATAATCAGATTCCATTTGGAGGATAGGAGTAATCAAAATCATACTCAAAATCTCTTAATATCACATAATATCTAGAAATTATACTCTTTCCATAGAGTTAGTAGGTTGAGATGTGTGAACAAGTGTGATGACTCGCTAGGCTACGATGGGATTCGTAGGATGAGACAATAATCGTTTTAAGTAGGTTGAAATGTAGCTTCCAAATATGGTCAAGTTCATCGAAACATTATAAGTTCGATCTTCTTTTATCAACACTTCAGTCAAATTATATTACCAAAAGAAATTGTTTAATGTACTAGCTTTCGTCACTTAAGATTACGATGGTCTCTTCCATCAAGAACAAAAAAAATATCTTCTATTTTTGTAATATGGAATTCTCAACCGTTAACTTATAGAATGCGCGTTCAATAAATCTTGGGCTGACGCAATAAACTGCAAATCATACCAGGTAAACCATACTAGGCAAGCTATGTGTGACAGGCTCAATCAAGAAAGTATTGTTAGGAAGATCAAGCTTATGATTTTGTGGTCACAAACTCACCTATTTTACCAACTTGATCACCTTTTCACCGGTATAAAAGAAAATATCACTGAATTTGTAGAAGATAGCAATAATGTTATAAACCGAAGTAAAAAATGAATGGGTGACCAACATAATTCCGGCTAGTCATAACTCATAACTTTCCGTTAACTTGATCCAGAAAACTAATTCAGGTTCGACCTAAGTCCATTTATTTCTTTAGCGAACTGAGATATGGATTATTGGGTCCAATGTACCTAGAATATTGGGCCCTTAACCGAACCCGATTCATTCTCGAGTAAGATTCCTTAAACGTTAGGAGTTGGGTTGGGACTTGGACGATGGAGTAAGCCTAGTTCACTATTCTTTCTCGAGTGAGTAGTGACGATTACTCCCTTCATCCTTAAATGATTGTCACATTTTGACTTTTGTTGGTCAAACTTAAATAAATTTATGAATCCTCATTAAATGATAAGATATAATATAGTCATGTAGGATCTTGTTAGATTCGTTTCAATATATATTTTTGAAATATCAACTTGTTATCATTTTTTTGAACTCAAAATAAGAGATATTTACTTTTTAAATTAAATTTTGTTGACCGTAAAAGTTAAAATGTGACAATCATTTTGAGATGGAGGTAATATTATCTAATGATCTACTATTATCCAACTTTGCGAACATAATCAAAGTTTCGAGCCACAAATATTTTGATAGCTATATTCAAACCGAACCAAACATTTATGGAGTTCGAAAAAAATTGTGATAGTTTATAGCTTACATACAATGAGAAAATAGTTTGATTTCCCTCGATAAAATCTCCAAATTGCAGAGTTGGTATGATCCATATGAAATTCTTTTTTGGTCCCCTTTAATCCTTTTATTTTGAATTAAAGCCCCATTTTCAAATTTATTCCATTTAGATAACACAAACGAAATTCGTGATCTTGTATGTAGAGTTGTAGACTAGGTAAAACAAACAGCATATATAAGCTGCAGCTTCTTTTCTTCTCTTACATCAGCTGGATTCATATAGGGCACTATGTAAGAGAAAATTTTGGTCGTCGATCATAATACGAAAAATTTAGTTTCAATAACTATGCATGTTAATAGCAAAGTAGATTCAAAATATTATATTTTGATGTATTTTTCACGTAAAAATACTACAATATTTAGAGAATTCAAAATTTTCTGATTGTCATGACAACGACGAAACATCCCTAGTTCCGCCTATTATTAGATTACAAAACAAAAAGTAAAAGTGCAAAGCACAAAGTACAAAAAGAAAAGCAATATTATTCTTTTTGACTCTCTATAAAATATCCCATATTACTCAAATTTCTCAATTTCAAAGTTCAAACCTTCTTAACAATATTTTTTAGGCACGGTTCTTGAAATTTGTCCCCCTTTGTACATTTTTGCCTTCTCTTTTTTGTCTCAAATTGTCCTATATAAATGTGCCTATAACTCTTGTTGGTTGTGTTTGAACTTTTCTTTAAGCTTCTACTTCTTGTTCCTACTCTAAAAAAATATGTTTTGTTGTTATTAATGCATTAATTCTAGTTCAATAATTAGTATAACCAACAAATTTGTTTTGATATAAAATGGAGAATGTGCACACTTTGAAGCTCATTTTCTTGGTGGGGATGGTTCTATTTCCACAATGCAATGCATATGAGATGCTTCTCGAAAACGATAAGCAAGCATTGCTTGATTTTCTTGAGAAGCTGCCTCATATGCATGCTCTTAACTGGGACAAGAATCTCCCAGTTTGTAGAAACTGGACAGGTGTTGCATGTAATGAAAATGGTTCGAGAGTAATTTCTTTAAGGCTTCCTGGAGTTGGTTTTCGAGGTCCTATACCCGAAAATACACTTGGTCGTTTATCTGCATTGCAGATTTTGAGCCTCAGAGCTAATGGTATAAAGGGTACATTTCCTTTTGAGCTTCTGAAGCTCAAGAATTTGTCTGCTCTGTATCTTCAATCTAATTATTTAACTGGTCCTCTGCCTCCTGATTTTTCGGCCTGGAAATATCTTAGCATCATCGATTTGTCCAGCAATAAGTTCAATGGTAGCATCCCTAGTTCTGTTTCTAGCCTGAAGAAGCTTAGTTCTTTGAACTTTGCAAATAATTGGCTTTCTGGTGATATTCCTGATTTGGGGTTGCCTAAGTTGTCGTCTTTGAACTTCTCGTATAATAATCTTAGTGGTATTGTGCCTCAATCTCTACAAAGATTCCCAAGATCAGTATTTGTTGGAAATGTTGCATTATTGTTTAACTATAATGTTTCTAGCTTACCTGTTGTTTCGATTCCTCTCGAGGCTAGTAGTAAGTATAAGAACGTTGGGAAGTTGGGTGAGAGGGCTTTGCTTGGAATAATAGTTATTGCTTCTATTCTTGGAGTTCTTGGTTTTGGCTTTCTATTGCTTGTCATGTGTTTAAGAGGAACGGATGAGGTTGGATTTGCGGGGAAGTTGGAGAAGGAAGATATATCACGCGAGAAAGCAGTTTTGCGGACTCAAGATGCTGCCAACAGATTATCGTTTTTTGAGGGATGCAATTATGCTTTTGATTTGGAGGATTTGTTAAGGGCTTCTGCTGAAGTACTAGGGAAGGGGACATTTGGAACAGCTTACAAGGCCATACTAGAAGATGCTTCCGTGGTTGTGGTTAAGAGGTTGAAGGACGTGAGCGTTGGGAAGAAAGATTTCGAGCAGCAGATGGAGGTGGTTGGTCGTATCAAGCACGAAAATGTAGTTGAACTAAGGGCATATTATTATTCAAAAGACGAGAAGCTTATGGTATTTGATTACTACATCCAAGGAAGTGTTGCAACTATGCTACATGGTAAGCTTGGTATCCAATTATAACATTCTATACTTCCAATATTTGGCGCCTTCTGTCTTACTTATACCGTGTACTTTATATATTTTAAGATGGCTGTTATGTTATATATCTGATTTGATCATATAGTTGCACAACTTGTTCGATTCAAGTCTATAGTTACGCGTAGATAAATATTAGAGCATTGCAGATTGAGGCCTTATGCTTTTCAATTCGTAGTAACTATTAAGTCGTGGTACTGACTTTAGCATTATAGTTTCCATGTTGCTTTCAGACTCATTCTTGATCCATATAATCAGAATATATTTCAGCACAGATCATGGAGAACGCGAGCCTGTATTAAGTTATCTTTTCATACATGAGATGGATCGCGGAGTTTGTTTATTGAGCATTGAAGTCTGCATCTTGATTTGATATGTACTGAAGTTTGATTCATGCGCAATTTTGCAGGTAAGAAAGGAGGCAATAAAACAACTTTAGATTGGGATACTCGTGTCAGAATTGCCACTGGGGCAGCAAGAGGCATTGCGAGAGTTCATACAGAGAACGGTGGGAAGTTTGTCCACGGCAACATCAAATCTTCAAACATATTTCTCAACTCACAACAATGTGGTTGTGTATCTGATTTTGGGACGGCCATAATAATGAGCCCCCTTGCTCATCCAATTGCTCGTGCTGCTGGCTACCGCGCTCCAGAATTGACAGATACCCGTAAAGCAACACAGGCATCTGATGTCTACAGCTTTGGTGTATTTATGCTAGAACTTCTAACTGCTAAATCTCCGGTCCACACCACCAGTGGCGATGAGGTGATACATTTGGTACGATGGGTTCACTCAGTTGTCCAAGAGGAATGGACAGGTGAGGTGTTCGACGTGGAGCTCTTGAAGTATCCGAATATAGAGGAAGAGATGTTGGAGATGCTACAGATAGCCCTGTCATGTGTAGCGAGGGCACCGGACCAGAGACCTAAGATATTTGAAGTTGTCAAATTGATGGAAAATTTGAAGCCAGACCATGTAATGCCTGAAACAGGTCCAACAGTAGAGCAAGTGTAGACTAAAGCAATCACATTATGTGCCATGCCTCGTGAGTTAATTTATTCTCATTACATTGCGAAGCGAAGCTGCCTAGTTCACCCTCTCGGTGAATGATGATTAATCATATATCGATTAGAATGTACGCTTCTGAATGAAGTTGGGGACATTTTCAAAATGCAAATTGTGATTTTCAATATAGATATTTGAATTTGGTATCACTAGTGTAAAATTAGATACTAAATGACATTTGTCTATAGTCATGCACTTTTTTCATATGGTTTTAAACTTGATTGATTAATCATATGGTTCGTATTTAGAGTGGAATGATGTCGTCCCACAAATGGGCTCATGTTTGTTGAGGAGTGGCCGAGTGGGCGAGCAAGGGCCTTCATTTGGACTCGGGCCCAAGCTTGGTACCAGCCCACTTTAAATTCGATTCTCTAGTTTAATTTCAAATCAACCGAGCATATGGTTCTTGTTCTGTTGAATATGCAATTAAGGTTTGAGTATGGCCCAAACCACCTCAAGTCGAACTTTTCGAATCAAACTGTATCTTGGTTTTTTGATTTAGACATCATTTCAGCGTTTTTTAAAGTTATCATCGCCTTAAACACTTTCGAATTATTTCCACAAGCAGTGTGGAGCTCAAACAAATTGGGATGCCGATGACTTCTAGCAACAATTTAAGGAACAATGAAGATTCAATAGTAGGTCCTCTAAATTTTTTAAGGTAAAATCTTAATGACTAAAATCAGTCCCGATTAATTGAAACGTACATATAATAAAAATACAATAAGAATGGGTGCAGGATAGTACAAGGCCATTCATGGATGTCTGCTAATAGGTTTTAGTAATCCAACGGTTTATTATGTGGTGGCAACTAGACCACCCACTCAATATCCTACTTTCAATCACTAATGAGCCTTTCTCATCAAACAAATGTACGATATGTCGATATGTATGACTAGTGTTGTTATCGGTCCGGTCCAGATCGAGTATCCACTCTCCCGAGAACCGGATCATTAGTTTAACGGTTCCATACGGTCCGGATCAATAATTATATCGGGTATATTTTTTGGACCGCTACCTATTCGATAACTTATCGGGTGGATGCCGGTCAGGACCGGTTCCGAGTATACCCGACAAAAAAATATATTCAATACAAAAATCTTTTAAAAAATTAAAATCAATAATATAACATCTAAAAATTAACATACGATTTGTTATCGGATACCCTATCGGGTATTTTATCGGGTAACTTATCGGTACTGAATTTTTCTTTTTTGCCCGTTCCTTGACCATTACCTTACCGGGTGGATAAACAGACCTAGAATTTTGAACCGGATACCGGGTGGATCTCGGTTTTCCCGGACCAATAACAGCCCTACCTATGACCACTGCTCATTAAATACGTACTGAAAAAATTTGGACCGACGTAATATTATAAAAATCACGTCAACCAAATAAGTCGCACTATGCAAGACACGCATGAGTCGTGACATTATTGATAAAGCAAATCGAGCTCATGATATTGTTATCACGAGTTCATCTACTCAACTAATTTAAGCACCTTGCTAAACGCCCGCTAGTAATGAACTTTTTTATTAATGTATGGGTACTAGACTATTAATAGTCTAGTTAATCGACAATGGGATTAAATGCATGTCTTATTATATGCGCATGAGTTTCCCACTAAGGCTGCATGTTCTACCAATTACACCTTAAATTATGCATAAATATCTACATTTTCTTGATCAATCTTTTGTGGCTTCAAAAGCCACCTATATATAATTATAATATTACGTTCCATATATAGTGTTATGTGTTCGCCACTCATCACTTCTAAGTCAAATCCCATTTTTTATTGTTCCTAATAATCAGCCTGATTCACTAATATGTAGTTTACTAAACTAATCTAATTATATCAGGAATGATTTCATTCTTAATAATTAATTATTTAATGAAGGCAATCTAACTGGGGGAGTATCTTTCTTCCATGGTGGTCCCTTGTCGTAATTGCTATTTCTAATAACATGATTAGTAACAACTTTATGTTGAAATAATTGTTAGAAGATCGATTAGGTACTCTACCATGCACAACTAATAGAATTGAATATATATGAACCAGTTTTTCCCCTATACAACACAGTACATGGCAAAATATATGAACCAGTTTTTCCACTATAACTGGGAGTGTCTAGCCGTTTTTTCGTCGTTGAGTGTACATTGGATAAACTTTGAACTAATGCAATATAATCTATATATTATGTCAGTCAAGTAAACAAGCCCCTGTGACAAACTCAATAAAAAATCATCAATAAAAAAAATCAAATTCATGATTTCGGATCGTGTGACAAGCTCACTTAGTCTTGATAATTCGTTTAAATTTTGTTTCCCCAAGTCTATATCTGTTAAGATGTATATCTACATCGGAAGTTGATGTTCTTGAATATATAAGATCTTGGGCTACTCCTTTTATTGTCAATTGATTTTAGACTAGAACCCCATAGATTCTTTACGTGGTATCATGAGCCAAGCGCAAGTTAATGAGGCACGTGTAACCCGGCGCTGTTGTTCTGACAATTAATACCGGCGAGGAAAATTCCGCCGACGTGGGTTCCACTCTAAAACCAATTGACAATAGGGGTAGTAGCTCAAGATCTTATATATATTAAATGATATCGACTTCCGATGTGGGATGTGCATCTTAACACTCCCTCTCACGTGTAACCCAATATTCAATGACATCGACTTCCGATGTGGGATGTGCATTTTAACACTCCCCCTCATGTGTAACCCAATCGTCGGCGGAATTTTTCTCGCCGATATTAACTGCCGGAACAACATCAGCGGGGTTACACGTGCCTCATTAACTCATGATTGGCTCATGATACATGTTAAGAGTCTATGAGTTCCACTCTAAAAACCAATTGGCAATAGAGAGTGTAGCCCAAGATCTTATACATTAACCTGGGAGTACACCGATATCCGATGTGGGATGTGCATCTTAACACTCCCTCTCACATGTAACTCAATCGTCGGCGGAATTTTCCTCGCAGCTATTAATTACCGGAACAACATCGGCGGAGTTACACGTGCCTCATTAACTCGGGCTTGGCTCATGATACCATGTTAAGAGTCTATGGGGTTCCACTCTAAAACTAATTGGCATTAGAGAGAGTAGCCCAATATCTTATATATTTATTCGGGAGGACATCGACTTTCGATGTGAGATGTGCGTCTTAACAATGTCACATTGGTACTCTAGAGAATATCTATTTATTACTACCAATTGCAACAAACAATTTGGTGAAAATTGAAGATCTTGGTTCAATGAATTTAAATACTATATAGAATCCATGCAAGGGAAGCTAAGGCACCAAAAACATAAAGACATTGGGTATCAAATTTGCAGCATTGCCTACATTGGTCAGAAAACGGAAATTTCGGGGTCAAGAATGGACACCAATCGACCGCCCACCCACCCTATCCTCCTACCCACCCACTCACCCCCTTCTCTGGACTGCATTAATATCTTGATGGGTTTCCCCATGAAAATTTAAAGAAAAAAAACTGGGAATGGCTAAAATAAGTATAGTTGTGTCTTCTTTAAAGTAATTGTTGCATGTGTGGGACTCTGGAGACTTGTGTCTTTTAGTGTTGAACCACATTAACTTCTACTTAATTAATTAGAGTTTATAGTTTTAGATTTTTTTTTCAAGTATTATTAGAACTAATATTCTATCGTATCTTTAAGATGATATTTTGAGATAGTCGAATAGTTTACGCTTGAGCGGCCAATTTTTACTTCATGAATTCGAGAGGTTGAGTCTCATTATAGAGGCAGGAATTGAGCATTATTGTAATATTGTCTATCAGTCTAAAAATATTACAAAAATGTTTGAAGTCTTTGATAACGAATAATTGAAATTATGATTTTACAGTCATAAAAACTCACTTACTTCACCAAGTCGTCCATTCTTACGTGAACAAAATTATTTCTAGTGTTGCATAGAACTATACAAGTACTCTGCCACCAGGCTTAATTTGGTTCCTTAATTAGAATAAGTTATAATAGGGCATCTTTTTTACTAAGTACTACGAGTAGTATATAAAATGTAACCGACAGTAGACTAATGAATTCATGTAGCTTAATCTTGATTGGCATTGAAGATTTCAATTCGTGTGCCATCATCTTAATTTATTTAATCAAAAAGAATTTATTCAACAAATCATTATCTTATTTTTCTAATCAATAACACATTAATTTATCTTTGCATTTATATAGAACATTAATATATTAGCTATTGAGTATATAAGTCAAATTCACACTTATATGTTACAAGGATATATAACATACGTTACATATTCGGTACCAACATAGATAGCACTAGAATATAAAATAATTTAGAATGGAAGTTGTGTATTTTAAGTAGTCATAAAATTTCCAATTAACTTGCAAATGAAGTGGTACCGATAAAACATATATATTTACGCGATCTCAATGTATGTTTCATGTGTTAGTGTTTTACTGTTAAAATAATACAGGATGTATAATTTAATTTCATAAACGGACGCGATTGTATGTATACATTCATACCGAGGAAATAATTTGTTCAAGTGATACATTGTACATATTTAATAGTTATCAACGCATGATTATGTACATTTATGTCGTAAAAATAGTAGTATTATGTACGTATGTGAATTGCCAAACTGTAAAGTAATTTTTCGTTAGAAGTAATATATCTTTATTCCCCTGGATACGGTCCTATTTTTACTTTCAAAAAGACCATATTATTACCCAAAATACTCACACAATAAATAGCTGAAAACGTGCAAAAATCATCCTTCTTCAGACATATCAGTTGAGTAAAGTTGTTGAGGATGCACATTAATGAGAAATTAGGAATAAAATTAATTAGTATTAAAATATTAGGTGGCCATATATTCTGCAAAATCATTCTTTGTAGACCCCTTTATTAAATTATCATAATAATGAATATGATATTTTCATCAATTTATTTGCTGGACAATGGGAACACATCAAATGTGTAATTACTATATGATGGTACTTATTAAATGGAATAATTGCTCTAAATCAGATGCATGTGAGCTAGTAGCCCAAAGTGTTTTAATTTACTTTAGGAGGTTGGAACAAAATGAATGTTCAAACTGGTCTACTACAGAAGAATAAAGTGCATTTTAAGCTAACACAAAAAGACTCATAATAATGACACTATTTCAACTTTTCAATATCTAAATTATTACTATTTCTTAAGAAATATAGGTTGTTTGACTTTGGTTTCTTTCACTTGTTTGAAGATTATTTTCAAATCAAAGTTTCTATTTCACTCAATTTCTTAATTGGGTGTTTATTTGGAAAAGGTGACATGAATAACTACTGATAAATGATTGATAATTTAGTTTTATTGCATTGAGATCATTATTACTATACTATTGGATAAAATTGTAATAATTTATATGTACAAGACTACAAGTATGTGATTGTTTAACTTAACTAGACAAATTATATTAAAACTTTGCACATGTAACGAAATTATATTAGATAACCTTTTACAATAATTTACACAATTTGCCTTTTGTATCAATCTCTTGTGTGCTACTCATAGTCACTCAGTATAAATAATTACCCAGCATAATTTTAATTAAATCTATATTTATATGAGAGAAATAAATTAAATACTTTCTTAATCCAAGGACTATGGTCTATGCGTGAATCCTCGCCCATGCATGGATGCCCGAAAACTATTTTCATGATAAGTGCATAACGATTCATGTTTGATAACGGTAATGAATGCATTTTCTTATAAATAAAAAATAAAAACAAATGCAAATGCATGCTCCGTACATTAACTATTTAGGCATGTAAACGAACCAAATTATACGAAACTTCATCAGGGTTCGATTCGGTTTCAATGCAAGGATTTGAAATTTCGGTTCCATTCGGGTTCGAACGAGCCACAAATTTTGAAGTTCGATTTTTTCAAAACTAAGAAGGTATTCAAACGATTCGAAGTTCGAACAAAAGATTTTAATTTTTTGATAAAATAAGAAGATAACTAAAAAAAATTAAATATACGCAATTCTAACTGAATTCTCGGTTCGAATTTGGTTGAACCTAAAAAAAATGTTCGAACTCGGTTCAAGCTGCATCAAACTAGACCTCGAATCGAATTTCTCGAATCGAATCGAATCACACGTTAAGGTTCTTTAGTTAACACCGTGAAAATATATTTCGCTCCCTCAATTTTATATACCAATTTGTGTTTATTATTGTTGGCGAAACTTGTATAATTGAGTCATTTTCAAAGTCCAAGCTAATAGTAACATTGTACATTTGTACGTATTTGTGCAACGACACACTTCTCAGGTGGCATGTGCAATTGTGCATGTACCATACAAAAGCATAAGCCACTTCTACTGTTTTCAACAAAATATTACTTCAAGTCAACGTCTAATTCAAGAAAAAGGAGCATATGAAAGAGCTTTAAATAAAAAAACAAGCATAATTTTATCTCAAAGAAAAATGTATGGGTATGATAGTGAGAAAGTTGTACATTTGTTGGTTTATTTGGTTAAATGGCAGAATAAAGCAAAGGGACATATAAGGTGAAGCTCTGGAAGACTGAAGCATGCAGTAGAGGGTGGTACCACAACCTAAAAAAGTAATGTCGTCTGGAATATATAGATGCCTATTCTCATGCAACTTGAATAACGATAATCTAAAGTCATACTATATTAAAATTTGCTTTCATCAATCTAGTGAAAAAGTTACTAGGAAAGCGTGATTTTGGTTCTCACTTACTCCAAGACCTTTTTTCTACATGAACAACCAAGTAAAAATCATATTTTAACTTGGGCTTCAATTTATCAAACTTTTCAATTTTGATGATTTGATCTTACCTCTAAACTTTTAAAATTGATCTATTTGTCCCGCGCATTACATGAACATGTTATTTTAAAGATTTTTAAGTTAAAATTTATATATTTAAATTTTTAATGAAGGACAAAACAGAAAATCAAATATGATAGACATTTAGGGTTCATTTGCAATATACAAACTTATTATAATAACTTTATTTTTATTGATTGAATGTTTGGTATTACCTAAATTAGTTGATTGAAATGAAGAACAAATTCAAACTCTTTGTTATGAGGTTAAAAGTTCAATAGTATAATAGTATTGCTTAACATCACAAAACTTTCTATTAAAATGAACGTGGGTTTATGCATCATTTTTATTGTTATTTTTTTAGTGTATTGATTAATAAATCAAAAATTTGAGTGAAGAATATTGAATTTATATGTATGAATATATATTTAAGAAACAAAATGACAAGTGGAATAGATTTGAGAATTTAAATAATACTTCCTCCGTTCTTTAATATTTGTCATCGTAGCAATTTGTACATAAATTAATTAAGGAAAGCAAAAAGTAGGCAAAAAGTACATTGAAAACGTATAATGACAATCAATTGAAACTATATAATTGGTTGGTTGATAAATTCATAAGAAAAAGTAAAACTATCACGAATTTAGAGTTGTACACGAGGCGAGCCGAGCCTCATCTCAAAAAAATTTGGATCGACTTATCACAAAACGAGCCTTAGGCTCGGCTATATGCGGCGAACTTTCACTGAGCCGAGCTTCGATCTAGCTCACTTAGCTCATTTTGCAATTTCAAGTTCATTTTATTAACATTTAAGAAGTAATAAAAGTAACCAACATGTTACAATATAAATAGAAACACTTAATTAACATTAATTGTAACAATTGAAATGACTAGAAAAGTTTAATAATATTAACATATTTACTATCAAACTACCGAGCCGGCTTGCCGAGCTAACGAGTCAGGAACCCGACTCGCATCTCAGCTCATTTTGTTACGAACTAGCTTCGAGCTTCGGCTTCCCGAGCCGAGCCGGGCGAGCCAGCTGGAAAAGTTCTATCACGAACATAACCAATTTGACCACTTCTAAGTTTAAGAGTTTGAGTTTAGTGATCGATTCGACATTATTTTTTGCTTGTATACATTACCTTTACCTTTGTACCCATGCTATACTTAGTCACATAAATCAATTATTTCCTCCATCAAATGATTGGAATATTTTCATTTTTATGGTCAATAAAATACGATTTAAAGTATAAATATCTTTTGTCTTATATACGAAAAAATTATAAGAAATTGATATTTTCGAAAATATATGTTGAGACTAATCAAACAAGATCCCCTACATTATTTCTTATCCGTTCATGAAAATTTTTGATCAAAATTTTTAAAATGTGACCACAAAAGTTAAAATGTACCAATCATTTAAGGAAATAGAGAATACTCCCTCCGTCCCTAAAAGATTGTCACATTTTGACTTTTGTTAGTCAAACATTACACAATTTGATCATGAATTTTCATTAAACGATAAGAAATAATATAGTCTTGTGGGACCTTGTTAGATTCGTCTCAATATAAATTTTTGAAATATTAACTTTTTATAATTCTTTTCGCATGTAGAATAATAGATATTTATGTTTTAAATCGTGTTTTGTTGAGCATCAAAAGTCCAAATGTGACAATCTTTTAGAGACGGAGGGAGTAGTATTTATATATGAATTGGTATCATTATTCGGTACGGAATTGTGCATGAACATGCATAGTGGAAGATATGATACATATACAGTAGTATATAAACAATCACTCACTGTTTCGATATCTTACGAACATCACGTGGTGTAACCACTCACCAGTCACCACCATCTCATTCCATACTCCACTCCCCCAAGCTACTCATACTGTAACCTTTTGCCACTTGATATCTTGTTCTTTGCCCTCGAAATATTTTGAGGTAGAAAGTTATTGTCTTATTAAAAAAAATTCTATCAAGATTTTGTTTAAAAAATATTATGATAATTTATCCAAAATTTAACAATTAATCATGTCTGCATTAATGTTTTTATTGAAAAATTGCCAATAAAATCATAATCGATTCGTATTTTGATGAATGTCCAATTATTTAATTCATTAGTACATCTGTACATGTATATCTCATTTATTTGGTGACATAATAACCCCTACTTTCCTAAAATATTATCTTGAGTTATATTTTAATAATGCAAATGATTTAAATAAAATATAATGCATGTCGAAGTACATTTGATAACATGTATGTGTACATACTTCATCTATATAATGCATGAACATAATTTTCATATTTATGAAAGATCAAGAATGAGACAATTTTACTTGAAAATAAATTGCTTTTAATTTAAAGATTATTGACAATATCCTAGAACGCTCATATTGTATTTACATGCACAACACGATGCTTCAAATATAATCATGATACTCCATATCAATTATATATATACTCTTTCCGTTGTTTTATTCTTTTTTATAGTCTTGTTTTATGTATAGTTTAAAATAGTTGTATTTTTAGTATAGGAAGTTGTCTTTTTATTTTCAATGTCTTTTTTGAATACCTTTTATTATAAAGTTATTAATCAAACAATTATATATTTCAATTGATATTTTTTATTTTTCTTAATTTATGTGTAAATAACTTAAAAAACAAATATAAGACAACGAATAGAGTATTAAACTTTTATGTGAAGAGTCTATGGGTTCCTCTCTAAAATTAATTGGCAATAGAGGAATAGGCCAAGATGTTATATATTGACCCGGGAGGTCACCGACTTTCGATATGGGAGGAGCATGTTAAAATTTTCTCTCATATATATTTTAAATGATTTTAATCTTGTTTTTGAGTGTACAAATTTAATGAAGTGGTGTTCCTATCATATATAGATATTGAGATACATAATGACTTGATTAGAAGCCATATAAGTCCTTGAAAATCATTAAAGGACAATATTATGATTTTTTCGAGTACTGTTTTTGTGGCTCAACAAACTACTTTTTTGTATGGAGACAATGCTTATTGACTTAGTATATCATCATCTCATCAACTTCAAGCATAAACCATAAAGTTGCAAACAAAAGACCTCAAAAAAATAGTAATTCAAGTAATAATCAATTGAAACACTACAAAAACCAATACATGTCGAAATTGATGTAATTGTAGTTTATTGTCTCATTCCCATTCATATTTTTGTTAGTCCTAGATACATTACATGCATAAGGCTCTTTCCTTGTCTTTTCTGATTAATGATATGAAGATCCTTCTTTAAGCATGTAGATCTTATGTTAATATAAGCTCAATACTCGATGAATATTCACATGTAAATCTTGGGAAATGACATTTCTATTTTATTTAGTAATTTTTTTTTTATAGAAATTATCATTTTATGGCATTATTATTTTTTCTCAAAACTAAAGAAGTATTCTATGGAGGTTGGCACTTGGTAGAAATTCAAATGAAACATGTATTCATGTGAAGATAATATAATTGTCGAAATAGTCTAAAGCATAGATTAAAAATTCACCAACTTTTCTGAATATTGGTTTAATAAAAAAATTGGTTTATATATTGATTTAATATAATTATCTTATAACTTTTTGGTAATGTACATATATATGAATATATAGTTCACATTTTTAACATGTTAGATAATTACAATAGTCTGTTCATTTTTTAGATCTAATAACTTTTAGATATTTTATAAGTAATATTAAATGATATAAATATTCTACTTAAACTATTAATCCTTTTTTAACATCTTGTTTCAAGCTCTTATATAGCATTTATTTCAAAATATTATTATATTTTTAATTTAGTTCATACTTATATATATAAAATATTTATGTTTATTCAAAAGAAAATTAACATATAATTATTTGCACATAGATTAAGGAAATAAAAACTAGTCAAAAAGATGAAATTATTGAAAATGTAAAAAGACAATCAATTGAAACAATATAACTCGTTGGTTGATAACTTCATCAAAAAAGAAATTAAAAAGTTAATTGAAAATGTAAATTTACAATTAATTATGCAAGAAGACAAGTATTTAGAAACAAAAAAATTAAGATTATAAAGACATGTAAAAAGGAAAGGAGGGAGTATAACTTATCTTGATTTTTTGATTTTTTACATCGTTTTCGAAACTATAATTTTGAAACTATGTTCGAAAAAGAAACTTTGAACCATGGTTCCAACAGGTGGGTCATTGTAAGTGTGTAGTAGATGAAGAAATGATTCTTAAATTAACGTTTCCATTAGTTGCTGACGAATGAAGAAAATTTAAGTTTATTTTGGTGTTAAAACTATAAATCGAAAGAATATTTTGGTGTAAGAACATAAGTCCAACCCATATTTCAAAGTGTAGTATTTAAGATAGTTTCAATGTGGGTAGGATACAAAGGTGGAGAAGATAACATAAAGTTCGAATATTATTATTTGTCTCAAATATTAATAAAAATTCAGAACTCTAAAAATGGTCCCAAAGTAAGTTATAAACGTCAACAATTAACATAACTGTTAATTTATGGACTAATTCTGCACCGGCTATACTTATATAAATCATTTGCGCATCAGTTACTTATAATAAAGTGCAACAGTAATTTACTTACTGGAATCATTTATGCAATTTCCTGTATCATTATAAAAATAATACGAACTCCCCCATGACATAGCTCAACTGGTAATAGTTTCATCTTTTTATGTAATTTAGACTCGATTTTTATTGAAAACTAAAGAAGTAATTATTAAAGACACTTAATGTGACGGTTTCTCAACCATATAAGTAATATTAACATGCAAAGCATATCATACCAAGTTCAGGCGAACTCAAACTAAGAATTGAAACTGATGTTTGGTTAGATTGCACTACACATACATACTAGAGCTTTTAATCTGACTCAAATATTTCCAATCAAAGCACATTAAATTTTTCGACTCTAAATCGACATACAAAAAAAGGATGTTGTTTTCAAAACATGCATGTAAAGTTCAATTATTTAATAGTATTTGACTCAAATTTTCAATTAGAGGTTTTGGGTTTAAATTTTACTAAAAACAATGTATCTTGTCCGTATTACATTTTAAAAGTGTATTAGATAGCACTTACTCTAGCAATTTATTACTTAGTGTTGTAAAGAACACCAATTTAACATGGTATTCCTAACAATGTGTTAAGACTAGTCTATGGCTAGAGCTAGATGAATTGAAAATAGGAAATCTATGTTTTGCACTTTAATCTCATATCTCAGATGAATAGAAAACGTGAAATCTATTATGTGAGTCTTTTTCAATCTCATGTTAGTCTCTATGAACAAGTCTCGATCTTATTTCTAGGTAAACATGAAAACCTAACGAAATAAAATAATATGTCCGAAGCAAATCAGAAAAGGAGCAAAGATAAAGATTATGCAAATTTTTAGTTATTAGAAAAAGTCCCCTCATGTGAAATCATTTTAAAATATGTCATATGATGATCATAATAATTGTATAATTTCTTCTTTGTCTTGTATTAAATGAATTTATGTATATTTTAATGTACAAAATGGATTCAAAGACACATAAACAAGATAAGTAATTCAGGGACATATAAATAAGATAAATAGTTCAGGGGCACATAAACAAGACAAATAAAATTCATGAAGCACACTGTTAAAAAGTCTTTATAATACTATTTTATTCATAGTTCTATCGCTACCTTTATAAAAATAGAAATAAAATATGCACTCGCACACTTTTGTACCGTGTCTTCTTAGTTTTAAGCTAGATTACATATATTTCAAGTTAAAAGGAAAGATCGAAATTAAACAACTAGTGAAATAAGCATTTATTCAAGGCTTCTAGCCTAATAATATGAGATTTGAGCTTTTTTCAATAGGTCTCGGATTTGATTCTAGTAGAAGAGTATATTTAAAAGTAATTCTTTTGTTTTCGTGACCGTCTTTGCAACATTTTTCGGGGATGTCTGTGCAACATTATTTCCGTACCACTCTGTGAGATTTCGAAATAAAGTTGAAGTATTACGTGGATTAGAGTTACATTCAAGAAATTAAACGAGTATTCTATCACATAATTATTTACAATTTCTATAGTTCGAAGAAATAGAAATAAGTATACATCTCCCTATTAATTGTCTTCTTATGGTTGTAGAATCGTAAGAACTCATGTTTTGTGTCGTTGAATTGTCGGTCAATAGCTAAGCCTATAGTTGTATGGCTTGGACAGTTGGACAAAGTAATACGACTTACCAATTAACTTTATACTTGTATCGAGCAGCCGTCAAAATTCAAATTAATGGAAAATCAAAATTCAAATTAATGGAAAATCAAAATTCAAATTAAAGTGTCAACCTAATCTAAACACTTCAACTTGGCAAGTGACCAATAACTTGCAACACTTAATCCAATAAAATTTGGTATTTTCGAAAAATTGATTATATATTAGAACATACAAGTATGTTTAAGCACAAAACGGTGGAACATAGTCCAAATCTTATTAAACAACAAACGGCTAATTCTTTGTATGAACAACTAATTTGTATGGTCAAAATTGTAAATGTTTTCGGTGTATATGACTTTGAAACTTAATAATTCCAAATTATGGTCATATTAACTTACCACTAAAACAAATTTATATTTTGTATTTGTAAGCTAATTGGATTTACTGGTACACAAAATCATATGGCATCGTCGACTCATTTAAGCTAATTCTCTTAAAACGTGATAACTAATTAATTTAAATTTATATTACTAACACCAAAAGCGAGTAGCATCTTGTATGATTAGGGATAGCTTTCCAGCGATTTTTATATGACTAAAGCAAAATTATTCTCAATTAATATTTCTTATACTTTTTAATTAAATTAAATTTTCATCTGAACAACAATAATTTGTTATTGTATTAATTAAATATTTTAGTAATTTGTTTTGATTATTTATGTCTGAGGCAGAGCTCAACTCTTCAAACAACTTAGTTGGTTCGATTCCCATCAGAAACGAATCTTGTGATTCGAAGTGGTTAACAAACACGCTCAAATATTCAGATCGGGTGAGGCATTTCCCTCGATTTACCTTCTCTGTGTGCTACAGAGCAGGGATTCGTAAAAGTCATTAGTGTAACGATTTGACTCTTTTAATACAAAGTGTTTAAATGTACAACTTTGTAAATAAAAAGACAACTTATCATTTAAACTGGTTGGACATCCACTCATGAGTCACGATCAGATAGATGTTAGTCGTATCCATAAAGTGATCAAGTTAGTGGTGTAGGTGAGTTTGTCACTACAAGGTCCTAAGGTCGATTTCCTCTACTAACATTGTATTGATAAAGTTTGTCACACATGGCTTGCCTAGTATTTTTTGTAGGCTATTGCATCAATCCAAGGCAGTAGCGGATGTCGGTATTTGAAAGTACATGTTCGAAATCGACATAATTTTTTTCAAAAATAAATGCATATTCAACTGGACAGGCACAAACCTTTTTTATTAGTCCGCTAGTGATCCGAAGTTTATCCAATGTGCACACTACTAGTACACCGGACTAAAAATGTATGTTAAACTAGTGTGGAAGAAATCGATCCCCATCGAACAAATTCATGAGTTTGTAGTTGGAATCAAGCTGTTTCTTCCATTATTTCACAAGTACGACTTCCTAATAATTTTAATTACACAAGCAAACGGAAACAATGATGAAATTGTGAAGAAAGAAGAAGGGCGGCTTATTTGTTTGATGCAACGTACGAGAGTGGTTGGACCTCTTGCGAATGAAGCGACCTTATATATCAATGTGAGCCGGCGACAGTTAACAATCACGTCTTTCTACTGTTAGCTTGCTTGTTTCCAATACACAAACATGAACAAAACAAATCATTTTGCCAAAAGAATTGGTCATAAAATATATAGTCACATACAATATTCCATTACTCCCATCCTACACACTAGTGACACTACGTACTAGGATGTTACTCCATAAGACAAATACTAAGAAAATTGATTCTCCATCAACAATCTCATCATCATCATTATTATTATTATTATTATTATATTACTTTTTTAATACTCCATCTGTTTCTATATGATTGATTGTTTAGAAATTTGTTATTTTTCAAAATGTTCGATTGTTTATATTTTTAATGAACTTTTAAGCCTATTTTCTTCTTTTAGCCCCTAATAAAGTACTTTTTGTCCATATTAAAATGGTGAAAAGATTTGGTGCATCAGTACTTCCATGCATCAGGTTCATCAAGGAGGTCTGGGCGTAGTATCTCATAAATTAAGGGACACGATGCAATTATCTATATAATTAAGGGACACGCTATAATTATCTATATATTTGTGGGTTAATTTGCAAATCACATATATATTTACTACTTTTATTTTGGGTTCAAGTTATTACATAGAAACTTGTGCTACTGTACCATTGTTATAATATAATTTGGGTACAACTTATGTTGATATTGTTTCTTGTACCAATGATGAAGTTTAGGTGGTTACAATACCCATGTGAAGCTTTTAAGTGGCATGGGTACATTGATGAACGTTCATCAAGAATACCTTGATGAACCGAAACCGGATTGATTAAAGTGATACTCCAACACCTTTATTTGATAACATATTAGTAATCTTTCTTCATTCCTTAATAAAGTACTATCATAAACAATCTAATATACCGAAACAGTGGGAGTATTTATTTATAAATAAAGCATGAATTTGTATTATTTGAATGTAAGAAAAAATTGAGTTGGAGTAATGTGAGTTGGAGTAATGTGAGTTTGTATTATTAGTGACTTATTGTTTTGACGTTTATTCGAGTGTTAAATTGTGAAAGAAAAATAGAATAATTTAATATGATGTCATAAATGAGGATGTTAAAATTTACATACATCTCTTTTTCTTCAAAACCGCAACTAACTACTAGTTGCTCGATGCTCTAATTTTGTTGCTCCAGTGTCACTTTGACAACTTTACTTATTGATATAAGATCTCCATTTATTGTACTTGTTAATACCGTAAATATTCATTGTATTCAACTAAAATGAACACAATGGTCAATATTTTTAAAACAAAATTGTAGATAATTTATTAGTACTAATTAATGCATAACATGAATACGTAACAAGTTTTATAATTCTAAAACATTTTCAATAATTATTCAATGTTGATAGGATTTACAATTATTTGTTAAGATGATATACTTTTATTTTTCTAGTTTTGTTTTATAAATTTTTCAACAAGCGAACACTTGAAAATACAAAATTGTATATTAATATAAATCACCATGTATGGTTTAAATTAAACTGTCAATTTCAGTATAAGATTTTTCTAACAATACACAACTTTTTTGGAATTCATATATATATATAACATAATAAAACTGACACTTTTTCAACTCCCCTAAAATAGCTTGGCTTCCTATAAATTATTCACTCACCCTCAAATTTGTACTCTCCCTATTCTTTAGTTATAATTACTATGGTTTAATTAGTTGTGAATAATAGGGGATCTGCTAAAGAACAACTAGTCCAAAAAATAGAAAAATGGCAATTGAGAGTGAATTATAAAGAAAAATTTAGGGGAGCTGATGTACATGTTCTAAAGTCATGAGTGACCTATTCGGGTAAAATGGTACACTTTCTTATAATATAAACTACTACTCCCTCCGTTTCTTTTTATTTGATTGTTTGAGCATTTTTTCCATGTTTCTTTTTATTTGATTGTTTACAATTTCAATGCAACCTATTACAATTCCAATGTACCTTTTTACAATTCCAATGCACCTTTTTACAATTCCAATACACCTTTTTAAAATCCCAATGTAATTTTTCACAATCTCTTAATAAAGTACTTTTCCTCTAAACAATCAAATAAAAAGAAACGGAGAGAGTATTATATTAGTTTTAAAGAAGACAGACAATTGAGGAATACATGTTCATTCAGCATCTTTTTTTTTCGAATCAAGAAAAAAAACAAATAAATAAATAATTATTTATCTGAAACAAAAATTTAGAAATTAAATATACAAAATTAATAGACGACTTAACAAATTGTTCCGATAATTAGTACTACTCTTTTCGTTTCGATATGTTTGATTGTTTGGGAAAAAATACTTTATTAAGGAATTGTGCAAAGTTACTAATATGTCCTCAAATAAAGGTGTTGGAGTGTTACTTTATTAAGGACAAAAAGTACTTTATACGAGCAAAAAGGAGAAAATAGGCTTAAAAATTCATTAAAAATGTGAACAACCAAACATTTTAAAACATGACAAAATTTATAAAGAGCAAACATATTAAAACGGAGGAAGTATAATTTAGTTACCATTTACAATATTTCAAAGAAAGTCAAAATTAATATTTATCTAGCTGGATTCAAATATTATTAAACTACTAATCTATCTATATAAATTTAATATCTTTGTAATTTAGAATTTATATTATTTTTAGAAAAGCTAAATATATGTGGCAATAGAGAATAAGCCAAGAGTGGAAGAGGAGGCTGAGTCAGCCAATTTGATAAGCATTTAGAAAAAGAAAACTTAGGAATTTGTGATTGTGGTCACGTGAGACCCGGAACCAACGGTTCGGTTAAACTACTTGGTCAAATAAACTAAGTCCTATTACAGTATTATTACCACTTCTCACTCACTAGTCACTAACCTTTGACTCAGATATAATTGTTAATTTTACTTTTTTTATCAAACCGTACATTAAAGTTTTAGAATTAACAAATTAATGACTCTTAATTTAAGTAACCTTTTTTGAGAATATAACGCCTACTTGCACGAGGCTGTTATTGCCAAATGGTTTACGGTTTCTTTTTGGACTTTCTTTAAACTTTTTATTTTTATTTTATTTATTTACCAGCTTTATTTTTAACCTTTGTTAACTACTGTAAACAGCTAGAATCAACGTGGCAGACAATCTTGGTAAAAGTAATTTTTTTTTTTTGTTTTTCTACTTGAAAGAGTACGTGTTCTTTTTTGGGGCCAAACGTTAATTATATTTGTGTACGGAATGTGTAACTAGTAGTAGTCCTCAATATTAATTTCTCTTGTGGTGAAATAATTTTTTTGGTGTCTATGTTTAATAACGACTTCCATATTCATTTATAGTTTACCAAGATTTGCTGTCTGCAATGAATAATAATTTCAGTGATGTAATATAGCGTCTAACCAATATTTGCAAATGGTGGGAGAATGAAGAATACTCATAGGAAGATTTCTAATTTATGAACATTAGGTAAAAAGTAAATGGTGAAAAATAATTTACTTAATTAAGCAACTTTTTTATGAAAAATTATTACCCGCCAAAGTATTGTGCAAAGTTTTTTTCCAAATATTGTTTGAGCATGATAAAGAAATTTAAAATTCAAGATAAGTTGTATATATTATAATTTGTTTTGTATAAACATAAATATCATAAAAATATAATTATGAAATAAATTAAAAATAGAAAAAAATATTTTAAATCAATCCTATATAGAAGGTTGCTTGAAATAAATCATATAAAATATAAACTGTTACATATAATATTCACATCATCACATTATTTGTAAAGTTAATATAAACAAGGAATATACAATTGTAATTATCTAACATGTTGAAAAATTAAAACAACGTGTTATATAATGCATATTTCAAAATTTTATAAAGTCAGTTTATAAAGGGACTTCTATAAATAAATAATCATATCAAATCATTATATGAAATCGTGTTTTTTTATTTAAATATTTAGTTTCGAGACAAAAACATTTTACGATTCCAGTGTTGGCAATAGAAGTTGTGACTCACACAATTACATTACAAATTAATTTCAAAACTAAATTAAAATTTCGTTTCTTCGATTTCAAAAATATGAATTTTTCAAGAAACATTCAAAAAATAAAAGCGGCGCCAAAGTACATGTGTGATAACGATTAATATATATATTTTTCTTTTATAAAAAGTGTATATAAATTATACATATTAAGTCAAACAAATGATATCCTAAATTTTGTGAAAATTGAAGTAATTGACCGATATACAATCAAAACCTTGATTTTTATTTTAAAAATTACTAAAAATAAATGATTTGTTGCCTTATATGAAGAAAATACCAAGTCAACCAAATACAAAGAAAAATGCAATACTTTTTAAAATACCCACATTTGTTTAAAATATTTAAATGTATACAATTAAGAATAGTGCTAATAAAGAAAATAAATATGTAAACATAATAAAGATGAAAGAAATTAGGAAATAAGTATCAAATTAAATGACTTGTCAAATTGTTCCTATATATTTGTAGGATTAGCAACGGTTTTGTTTACATATCAACTGAACTACTCCTCCTTCATCTCCCCTATTCTCTCACACTCATACCTCTCACTCTAAATTCATCACACCACACTATATCTCAACAAACACACCAATATATATTTTGAGTCACCAATATTTCCTCCAAATATCTCAATATCATATAGCTTCTATCGAAATTTTATCTTCTTTGTTGTAACTTTAACCAAGATTTTATCCTCCTTTTCTCACTTTATTCGTGGAATCATTTCCTTTTAATCCTTTTAACAAGCATTCACTCTCAATGCGAATATGAGAGAAACCATGGAATCAACCCAACAATCTCCAACATTTTCTTCCACAAAATATACAGAGCATTACAAACAAACCACCGTTATGCTAACTAAACCCCCTCACAAACTCTCCGGCCAAAGAAACGAGGTGGTTCGTTGCCCGAAAGTAGTCCGAATCTCTGTCACAGATGCTTATGCCACTGATTCCTCAAGCGATGAAGACGAAACAAGTAGTCCTAGATTCTTGAATACTAGAAGGATTAAAAGGTTCGTTAATGAAGTGAGAATACAAGAATCTTCATTGGGTATTTCCAAAAATACCAGCCACGATAATGTTCAAAATGTTTCTCACGAAACAAATAAAGGTACAAGCCATTTGTCGAAGACTAAGGCTAAACCAAAGGTTGGCAAAACGAGTCATATGAAAGCGAGAAAGAACAATAATGGTGGAAAGAAATATATAGGGGTGAGGCAAAGGCCATGGGGAAAATGGGCAGCGGAGATAAGGGATCCATTCCGACGTGTGCGTCTCTGGTTAGGCACATATGAAACTGCAGAAGAAGCTGCAATGAAGTATGACCAAGCTGCTCTTCAGCTTAGGGGCCCTAATGCTTTAACAAACTTTACTGCTCCACCACCATTTGAGCCGGAGGTGGAGGTGTCTCCGCCGGAAAGTATGGAGACGGCCACCACTTCAGGGTACAATTCAGGGGAGGAGTCACACCACAACCATTTAACATCACCAAAGTCAGTTCTTCCTTATTCGGTTGAGTCATCCGAGGAGGCGATGTTCGAGGTCGAGTCATTTCAAGGCATGCCTCCGAGCTGCCACCAACTAGCTAATCAGATGCGAGCCCCTCCCTACGTAAAGGAGGAGTTCAGCAGGGACTTTATTGAGGATAATAACAATGTAGTGTCCAATTTGCCTACATTAGATAAGGTATTTCCTAGTTACGAATTATTCGGGTCGGGTGATATGAGTGTTTCCGTACCCGATTTATTCGATAGTGTGGGTCTCTCTGGCAATATCTTTGACGACGTCTACAACTTCAACGATGAGTTCACAAATTTCCAACAGGACTTCGGGTTCGGTTCGGGTAATTGGGTACAAGAAGAATCATTCCAAGACTTGGGTGATATATTCGGGTCGGATCCATTGGTCGCGCTATAGAGGTTTGAGCCTAAGACGATGTCGTTGTCACATTACATCAATTTTGATTCGGCGGGAATCGTTTTGTCTATTGTCTACTAGTATTAAGTTTATTTGATTTTTATTTTTGTTTCCTAGATTTGGCCGGTTTGATTTTAATGTTGATTTCTCTTGGTTGATAAATGATAAATAAGTGTACTTACTTACGAAATCAATTATATTAAAGCCCGTTACACCAATAGTGATTGGACACTCGACTCGTGTTTAGTACATATCCGAGTCAAATCCTGCTTCTTTTAATATTAGCGTCTTTGATTATTTAATTCTTACATACATAATGTACAAACATATAAATATCGGAAAAAAATCAAGGAGTGTATAGTATCCGGAGCCATGTTGTTCTAGTGTTTCGTGCTCTTTAAGTAGTAAGGTACACTATGTGTCTGGGATGGCACGTGAGATGTCAAGTAAAGTGAATTAGTAGTAGTAGGTAAAGGAATGAAAATGGAATGAATGCATACTGCACCTCACACGTGCCTAATGGACTTCAAAAATGTAAAACATTATGCAATTGTCATCATTTTCACATTATGATGTTTGAGATTCAATTGTTCTCTCAAATCTAACTTTCTGATTTGGATGTCAAATTCAATAGTTCCATCTAAAACTTTCACATTTCCTTCCAATTAATGGTGTCCAATCAAATATGGTCAAAACTAATTTTACGGTGCAAATATACACTGCTCACGTTCATTTATGGAATCATTCAATATTATTTTATCTAAAAGTGTCGTGCGTTTCATCACACGCCATATTTCTCATTATTATTCATTCGATCACATGTTTCAATATGTTCCGCTCGATGATGCTTTAAAAGACTAAGAATCTAACAAGAATTTTTTTTTGTATGTGAAGAGGCTTACAATTTGCTAGCGTCAGATTGTTGGATGTTATTAAAGTTGCTCAAGAAATAAATCAAATTTGAAGTGGAAAAATCGAAAATATCATTCCCACATAGGAAGGGGTGAGTTTGTTATCCACTTAATAAGTAAAGAAGCTTGAGATGTTGTTGAATAAGAAACAACATTGTGCTAAGGTCTCTCGCGCGGGGGTGCAAATCATGGATTGAGCTTGGAAAAATTGGTAGAGCCAGGTGGCTGTGCGGGATGGGCGGACACGAATGTTGTATCGAAAACTTAGGCTCGTGCGAGTCAAGTTTTACTCCCGGTCGAGCTCGATTTGCATTTGAAATTAAAAGGGTGTAACGGTTGTAACAGTTGGTGTATTGATATGGCAAGAATGGCCTAGCCGACGGAATATAATGGCAGCAATTAGTACTTATAATTGTGCATTGTATTTTCGAATTGAATCAGCTACTCTACCGTTATAGAATATAATGACATCAATTAGTACTTATAATTATGCATTATATTTTGGAATTGACTCAGCTACTACACTGTTACAGAATATAATGGCAGCAATTAGTACTCATAATTGTGCATTATATTTTCGAATTGACTCACCGTTACAAAATACTATAATGGCAGCAATTAGTACTCATAATTGTGCATTATATTTTCAAATTGACTCACCGTTACAGAATATAATGGCAGCAATTAGTATTTATAATTGTGCATTATATTTTCGATTTGACTCAACTTCTATAAATAGGGAAACCTGAGTTTTACACTTGTTTTTCGTCGGTGATATGCATACTCATAGGCGGTTCATTGGTTGACTCATCATGCTTGTGAGGTCAAACGACAGGTGGTTTTATCATGGGAAAATTGCGACCAAGCAATCCTTAGCACCGAAGGAGAGGTCGAAAAAATTTTAAGCTGTAGGACCAAAACCGGGAATACGCAATTATACAATACAAATGAAATCATGAATCATTTCTCGGGCCTTCGTGGGTTAGATATTTCTCGGGCCTCGGCCAAGTCTCTTCGTTGTCTGATGCAAAAAGGGCCACTGAGATATCCTTCTTGCGCATCACATACCTCTGAATCCTTGATTTGTTTGGGGCATCAGGTGCTTCAATGTCACTCGATTCCTGGATATCAGCCACACTCTGAAAACCAACAGTTTTCATAGGCGTACTATACTCAAATGCAATTATTTTGCGATCACAGCCACTTCTTTAATCGATTTTGACAACCGGTAGAGGCCGGCTCTTCAAATCATTATGTTTATACCATATAATACCCTAACCAATATATCTTGAGGCAGAGATTCAAAAAGCGATGTCTCAGTTAATAGAAATGAATCAGCACTGCAATGAAATATCCTTCAAATCTGCGATGTTAAAATTTATCTAAACTCATATAAACTTCATTGTTATTTGATTTTTAGCTTAATTCTGGCATTTCAGATTTGGGGTATGTTTCATTGCAGTGCTAATTCATTTCTATTGGCTAGGAGGTCATTTCTTGAATCTCTGCCTCAAAATGTATTGGTTAAGGTATTATGTGGTGCAAACCATGATGATTTGAAGAGCCTCTTCTAATTGTCAAAATCGATTAAAGAAGCGGTTATGATCGCAATGCAATTGCATTTTAAGTAATGTACGCCTAAAAAAATTGTCGATTTTCAGAGTGTGATATCTAGTAATTGAGTGACATTAAAGCACCTAATGCCCCAAAGCAATCAAGGATTGGGAGGTATGTGATGCACAGAAAAAATATCTCAGTGACCCTTTTTGCACCGGACGATGAAGAGACTTGGAGTTCGATGGAAATTTTCATGGTTCACTAATCAAGTAGTAGTACGTTAAAATTTACACCAATATTCATGTGAAACAATGGAAGTTCGATGGAAATTTTGTTGTTTGAGCTAATCATATATTTCGAAGCCCTAAGCCACTATGATTCACATTTTAATGGAATCCCATTAATCAATTTTAGTGTTTGATGCTAACAAAATAGTACTACTATAATATAGAGACAATAATGCAAATCATTCAAGTGATTTAAACATATTTTTATGTACTAAAAAACAAGTACACATATATAGAGTGACATTGGAAGCAATGAAAATTGAAAAAATAGTTTGAGGTTCATAATTGAGTTTAATTATGGTCGAATTAGTTAAAAACATTTCAATAATATTTTTAACCTACTTCTTTATTAACACGACTAATTTATTTAAAATTAAATTATTTCCATTATGATCGACAACTACAACAATTAGATTCTATTTCTGCAACCTCCAACTAAATTTCCGTAATTATTGTATTAACATCAATAAGACAATAACGAGTGCAGAAGTACAACTTTTATTTAGCTCTTACAAAAAATGTCCTAGTTGTGATTTGTTAATGCACAAGCTGTAATAATTTTGGTACTACCAATAATACATAGTTGTGAGTTGGTAATTGGTAAAAATTATTTGAATGAACAACTTCCCACTGACCACTACTGTGATAAGTTTTATGCGACTATGTAAAATTTGAACAAGTTGTCTCTTGAAGATTAGGGGTCCTACTAAGTTGTAGGAATGTAGGGTATATATTCATTGCAAATGGGATTTTCCCGTGAACGTACTAGTTGACATTGTATAACTACTAGAAGCGTGCATCCAGTAGCGGACGTACACTAGTTCGTGCATGTTCACTCGAACAAACACTGTTTTTGAAAAAAAAAATTATATATGTATAAAGGAAAAATTAATGTAAAAATTAACATTTAAGTTTATATTTAAATATATTTAAGTGTTTGAAACAGTCACATCAAAATTATATTGACTTCGAACATGTACTTTAAAATACTAAAATCCGCTACTGCCTGCATCAATGGAAGATACCATGTTCAAAAAGTTAGGGGGGGGGGGGGGGAGGGGTGCTTTTCCTGTTCAACTCTTGCAATAGTTGCACACAAGTATGATTACTACAGTCAGAATTATAGAGTAATATGACAGAAAATAGCATGTTCGAAAAATTGAGGGAAGAGGGCGGGGGGTTCGGCCTAGTTCAACTCGTGCATTAGTTACATTCATGTATGATTATTACAATCGAGATTATATAGAGAAAATAATATGTTGGAAAATAGCATGCTCGAAAAACTTGAAGGACGGGGGTGGGGTGTTCGCCCCGGTTATGATGTTTGAGATTCAAGGTATCATAGTACTAGCTAACAACTCAATTTTTTCTTCAGTGTAAGCCATTGCTTAAAGTGAAAGGGCAAAAAGGGTTGAATGTTGCTAGGACTAAGCCAAATTCTATTGATTGGCTCTTGGTGTTGTCAACATTTGTGTGTGCCCCTTTTTGTAACGATAAATTGTTATCTTTTTTACTGCAACTGTGCAGTTTGCATGAAGGACAGTATCTCCAGACGTTCTAGGGACCAAAGCAACTTGGGAATAGAAGAGGTTTTGTATTAACATGTGAAAGAGAGCTGCATACTGAGCAAGTTCAAATTGGCATAACATATAGAATGCAAGAAATTTTCATGTCAAATTGTCACTAGACATATCTGTATGTGGTCCTGTGATGAGCTGTGTGTATCAGGGTGCTGGACAGACTCCATTGCAAAATCTTCCAGAAAAAGACACTTCCCACAGGATAATAAAACCAAAATATGAAGGGTTTTAAGGGCAACTCCAGTAGGGAGAGTCGTGAATATACTTCGATTAGACTTGCCCTTGAACAGAATCTAATTGGACCCCTGATATCGAGTCAAGAGTCGTTAACTAATGCAGCAACAGGTATTATCATTTGTCTTGATAGTACCTATTTCATACTACTAATAACTATCACATCCAACATTAGTCCCCACAGCGCCCAGACACGCCAACCAAAAGTAGATTCATGCAATCAGGTAGGGCCTAATGATACATTACAATAGGCCAGCTAAACGTCGAATTCTGTTACTACCAAGTAGATGCATACGATGTATAGATATTAATAGATGAATGGCAAGAAAGAATTTAAAAGTGAAATGTGAAATCTTAAAAGAAAATCACATCCAACGCGAGGTAAAAGTTAGAGTTCCTACATAATATTTAATCACAGAAACCGAGTACATCAAAGGTGAAACATCATATTCATAAATAGATAGAAACTCACAAACTCGGCTCAATGCCTTCTACAATGACCTAGGCTCTAAAAGCCAACTAAGTAAAGGAACTCTAGTGCTGAGGGAATTATCAAGTTAATGAATGAGGTATGTTAGCACCAAAGCTAATAGCATAAGAACACATGCAATACCTTGGTCAATTGTCGTCCCTGAAATCGGAGAAGCAGCATCAGTACAAAAATCAAAAGTTTGTTGTTAAAATAGTATATCATCATTTAAAAATTCCAATTGAGACAGATCAAGAGATTCATACATGTAGCACAACAAATACTAACGGAAATATAGATGCGTTACTGTAAATTATACGCACAGTCATGCACCCTTGCAATTAACCGCTTGGTTTTAAATTGAGTCCATTGCGCAGATGTCTTAATAGGATTTAATTAATTGTTTTCCTTCATATGGTAGCAAACCAGAAATAACATTCCAATGTTGGTCTACTTCATGTTACTTTCAGGAGGCGAATAATATTCTCTAAGTAAATATGAATAGAACATTGGAGCATATGAGGGTTCAACACTTCAACTGCATTTTGTGATCAGTAATGCTCTCTTATTCACATTACTTACAGAATCCAAATCAATGTCTTCTGCCAAATCTTAAGAATTCAAGGTGATTTTAAATGATCTTACTATAATGCTAGAGTAATAACATGAATATCACTAGGCTCGATAATGGTATTGGAACAATGTAATTAAACACAAGCAACAATTGCCATAGCTAAGATCACTGTACACATTAATCCCCATGGCGGTAATAACAACCTATTCAAGGACACGAACATAACACAATTGCACACAGAATTTGACCTTCAATGTGCAAATGTGTCACATATTAAGACAATAAAATGGATCAGACACATATCCCATGAAAAATAAATATGATTTCAACAATACTACAATTTAAATAATGTCATTAAGCAGTATGTACATTGATAAACTAGATCTGCATAAAAGGATCTACACAATACCCTTACACAAATAAAAATGCAATCTTTTCTTTCACAAAAATGCAAACTTGGACTACAAAGATCAAAATCTCAAAAACTAAACAAATATAATAACACCCAAATTGACAGAAATGAAAAAGGAAACTGAACATAATTATGGTACATAGCATCTTAAGCACTATCTAAAAGAATCAAGAACCAAAACCCCAAAAAATGCAATCTTTTACAAATAAAAATAAAAAATATCAAAAACTAAACAAACATAATAACACCCAAATTGACAGAAATGAAAAAGGAAACTGAACATAATTATGGTACATAGCATCTTAAGCACTATCTCAAAAAATCAAGAACTAAAACCCAAAAAGATGCAATCTTTTACAAATAAAAATATTAAAAACTAAAGAAGTATAATAACACCCAAATTGAGAGAAATGAAAAAGGAAAGTGGACATAGTTATGGGACATACCATGGCTGGTAGGAGCAGGCGCAGGGGCGAAAGATTGGGCATTCACAGAAGGAAAAAGAAGACCCAAAAGAGCAGAGAATATAATGAGGCCAATTGACATATTATTAAAGTTAATGGCCATATTTTTCTTCTTCTTTTTTAGATCAATTCTTTTCTTTTTCTCCTCTCTGTAACAACTGTTTCTCTTTGGAGAAGAAAATAGCAGAGAGCTAGAGAGAAGAAATGCCGCTTTTTTTACCTTTTTTTTTTTGCTTTAAGTTAAATCAATGAAGAGGGAGAATGGAGATTTCCCTCCTTTCCGGAGATTATTTTTTCGGAATATTATTTAGACACTTGTAATTAGAGTATTATGTAATACGATGTTGTAAATGAAATTTTATTTACGAAGGGAGTCCAATCAAATTGTTATATTATGTTATTTTGCTCTTGGGGAGTAGTTTAGTTGGAAAAAACTTGAGCGTTAAAGTAATGACAAGTTAATTTCTTCATAAGATGTAAATTCGAGTTTTACCATAGTAAAATTTTGTGTTGAAGTGTTAAAAAGGAAATTAAAATTCCCTAATCATCTCAAGTACGATAAAGTGTGACGTGATCCTATAATGAGATTATGAGAATATCATCATTTTTAGCAAGAGAATAAAGATAAACTATATCATAACTAGGAAGATGTTATATGGAATAATTATTAAGTATAAAGTGGGAATAAATTGAAATTTCTATATGAGCAAAGCGAGTCTAAGTGTTTAACAAGAGGAGTATTTGTTTTTTGTAAATTAGTGATAAATTATGAATATAAAAGTATTGTAAACAATGAATATAGAAATTACTAATTAATAGAGAGTTAGAGTATAATATGAGACAAATTTGTCCCAAATAAGATTCGAACCCATGACCTCTTGCATGACAGATTGACAGGTTAGGTCGGATATTTTGGGCTATTGAGCCATTGACAAGATTTATTCTATCATTTTAGTGATCAAAGCGCAATATTTTCTTCATAATAAATATTCCATCAAATACCATAAATTGACCATCCTCTAACATTCTACCTAAAGCCCTCGTGGTATAAATTTAATTGATAAAAAATTTGAGTGAAAGTTTCGCTTGCTCGAACAGCAGAATTTGAGTTTCATGAGGAACAAAATCTGGTAGTAGAGTGGTAAATAGCTAATCAAGTTCTCTGATTATCTGAGATACATCTTGCGATTTACATGCTTGTTAGCATTCATAATAAAATACGATCGAACCTTAGGATAAGAGAACCATTTTTATATAATACTACCATAAAAGGAGAGAGAACTACACAATAAACTAACGAAAATTAAGGCAAGAGTTTCGGATAAAGACGAATGCATGCAATAATTTGATGCATAATTAGCAATCACAACCACAAAAGAGAACTCTTAATTCTTTTGATCTCAAACCTTTTTGATATAGTATAAAGAAATTTATTGGAGAAAATCTAAGGGAAAAAGTGAGGGAAAAATATCATAAAGGAACATTGGGGCCAACTATACACTTCTCCATTGTTCCATATCCCTCTTTAATTCTCATTGTAACCCTTTTATTAATTGGTTTATCATCTTTTTAAAACTAGTAAATATTCATTTACTCTATCAATCAATATTGGGTTCTTGAAAAATATTATATTTTGGAAAATAATTATCCAAGAATAAAAAAATATATGCATGAATTGGTGCTGAATTTTTATTTTATTAATAAAAGTTCAGTATCATTCAGCATTTAACTTGTGCATATATCTATGAGTAAGGTGGTGGAAATTCAAGAAGTGTCCAAACTCGGTATGCATCCGTTATTTGGTTAATTTGTTTCCGTTGTAATAACATTTTTTTTATCATTATAAAAAATGTTAAATTAAGAGATGTTTTATTTTATTTCAAGAAATGTACCTTAAGAAGTTTGATTATCATGGTCTAACAATATATTTTGAATTGGATATAGGTGATTATTAGTGTGGAAAATGGAACAATTTAGGGAGATTGGAAAAATTGTAGGTGGGTTGAGAGCCCTTATGGTATTGAAACATGACATTCAAATCAACCAAAGACAATGTTGTTTGCTTCTTGACATGTATGAATTGGCTTTTGAGACAATTTATGAAGAAATCAAGCAAAATTTAAGGTTTGATGAAAGGAGCACAAAATGGAAATCTCTTGAACTTCCAATGGAAGAGCTTCACAAGATCATTAAAGAAGGTGAGCAATATATCAAATATTGTTTGGATATTAAGGACTGGTGGGGAAAAGTTATGAGTCTACATATGAATAAGGACTGCATTGAGTTCCATATCCACAACTTGTTGTGTGTCTTCCCTGTCGTGATTGAAGCGATTGAGACGGCCGCGGAGATTTCGGGTTTTGAGGAGGAAGTGATGTTGAAGAGGAGATTTGCACACATGAAGAAATATAACATTGAGTGTAATGACCCGAAGCTCTTCCAGTGGATGTTTGGGAAGCAATATCTTACGCCACGGGACATCGAAATCAGAGTGGAGAAGGCGTGGAAGGAAGATAGATGGTTGCTACTTGATGTGGTAAAGGGAAAGAAAAACACCAATTGTTTAGCCAAACATGAACAGAGACTTGGAGAGCTATTGCTCAAGAAACTGAATGGATTGGAACCAGTATCAAAGCTCTTGCCTAGTTATGCCTTGGTTGGAGCTAGTGACTACACTTCGAAACGACGTTTGGGAGCCTCTTCAAGCCACATCAAGGAAGTACATTGGTTGGGGGAGAACTTTGCACTCAAGACATTGTTTGGTGATATTGAACCAGTTCTTCCTCAGATCAATACAGTTCTGACGCTGTCTCATCCGAACGTAATGCAATACATTTGTGGCTTTTATGATGGGGAGAGGAAAGAAGGGCTTCTAGTTATGGATCTTATGAGCAAAAGCCTTGATACTTATATGAAAGAAAACTGTGGGCAGAGAAAAAGGGTTCCGTTTTCCCTTCCTGTAGTTATCGATGTCATGCTGCAAATCGCGAGGGGTATGGAATACTTGCATTCGAAAGGCGTATATCATGGGGAGTTGAACCCTTCTCATATATTGCTTAAACAGAGGGAGAAATCTCCAGAAGGTTATTATCTTGTTAAAGTTACAGGGATGGTATTGAACTCCATTAAAAAGAGTTCGAGACATTCATCGAACAATGCTAACGATGGCATTGATCAAGTTATATGGTATGCACCTGAAGTTGCTGAACAGAATACAGCAAAACAAACGGACAAAGCTGATGTTTACAGCTTTGGGATGTTGTGTTTCCTACTATTAACGGGTAAAACTCCATTCGATGACACACATCTCCAAGGCGAAAAAGTCTTGAGAAATATAACAGCAGGGGAGAGACCTTTGTTTCCCTTCCCTTCTCCGAGATACTTGGTGAATTTGACGAGGAAATGCTGGCAGACGAATCCGGCTGCTCGGCCTACCTTCTCATCAATCTGCAGAACTCTGAGATACATCAAGAAAGCATTGATCATTCATCCTGATCTTGGACTACCTGAATGTCCACAACCACTAGTAGATTTCTGTGACGTCGAAGCTGGTTATTACAAGAAAGTTGTTGGAGACATCGTCATTCAAGATTTTGCACCTATTTCTCAAATTCCATTCCAGCTTTTCGCTTATAGACTTGTGGAGGAAGAAAAAATCGCAGCGGACCATAAAGACAAAGCATGGTATACTGGTAATGGAATGCCCTCTCTGTCCTACAATGTTGACGCCAATTTGCTCTCCACGGATGATGGCTTGCTATTCGAACAAAGTGATAGGAGATCAGTTTGTTCAGAAATAATTGGAAGAGGAAAGATGATGCATGGTGCCGACTCAAGGTCTGTTACTTCTGAAATGCCTCAGAGGAGGAGATTCTTTGAATCTGATCAGAGATCAGTTGGCTCCGAGAGTCCTGGAAGGACATTTTTCCCATTGAAAAAGGTAGATCAACGACGTCAAAGCATTGCCACAACCACAGTCGAGAGTAAATTTTCGATTACAAAAGCAGCATCTAGTGCACATTTGATCAACAATAACCAGGAGGAGGATAGAACTAAAGCCGAAAATAACAAAACTGTGATAAAAGTAACTCCTGTGGCGAAAAGTTCAACAACAAGCGAAGAAGAACATAAGGAACATGTGTCCATCGACGAAGGGAAAACAGCTAGCGAAACAGCACTTACTAAAAGTCTAGCAAAGAGAAAAGCAACGAGAACACTGTCTGACATCCCTGAGGACATAATCTCTTTAGCAGCATCACCAAAAGCTGTCTTAAAGTCTGGACTATCTAAAGAAACAGAAAAGAAGGCAATTTCAGAGGGAAAACAAAAGAGCACCAAGACTACCAATACTAAACAAGGTTAGCTTTCGATATATTTCCATTGTAGTAATGCAAAGTCCAAAAACAAACGTGAGTGATGTTCAATACCATTCATCCTAAAAAGAGTTCCCGAATAACATGTCCGTTTCATTACTTGTCGAATGCAGAATCGCCGAAGGTCACTCCAGGATCCTCACCAGCTAGGATATTCAGGAGAAAATCTATGGTTCCAGCAACTCGAGTTTATAAAAAAGTTGCAGATTCTCCCAAATCCTCTCCAAGACATCCATCATCATACACTCCAACACATCCATCATCATTAACTCCAACACATCCATCAGCATCCACGCCGCCAAGACATCCATCATCATTCACAACGTCGAAAGGGTATCTGTCTCCACGACAATCACCATTACATCGATGTACACGAATAAACGAAGACAATCCAGTATCCACAGGATCAAGTGCTCCCAAATGCAAGTTACACTCAGGTCCCTGGATTGCATAGTGTAACTAAGAATACATTTTCTAACACCTTACTCATCACACAATTGTATATCAACTTCAAGCTAGAATTCCCACATTTGTTTTTCTTGACATATAATTTTTTATGTACTTTTCTTTGAAGACTTGTATACATTTGTTTCAGGTTTTTGTAATTTGATCTAATTGATGAAGTAAATGTAAATGGAATTGTTTTATTTTGTATATCGGCTATATCCCTCCACGAGATTTTGGGTTAAATTGCACCCTTCTAGACCCAGGTTTAACTTAAAGCACACATTTACAATTTTTAGCAAAATAGCACAAAATGAGGATGAAATGACTCATCCCCCCACCCCACCCCTTTCATTTTGTGTATGCCAAGTCTAATATCCCTTCGATTTTTGGTTGTCGTTTTAGTCATTTTTCAAATAAATTAAGAAAAAATAAAAATAGTCAACTAATACACTAATTGTTTTTACACACTCCCTTTGTTTTGAGGCAACTAGAGCTGTACACGAGCCGAGCTGAGCCCAAACTCAAGAATTTTTGGCTCGGCTCATCACTAAACGAGCCTTAGGCTCGGCTCGGCGAGCTTTCACCGCGCCGAGCCATTTCCGAGCTTCGAGCTAGCTCACTTAGCTTATTTCGAAAATTCAAGTTCAATTTAACAAAAAATTATTTTACATAAACAATTAGTAATACTCGATTATTAACAAATAACAAGTAATAAAATTAACCAACATGTTACAATGTAAATAAGAACATTAAGTTAACATTGATCATAATAATTGAAATGACTAAAAAAAGTATAATATAACTAATTTTATTAAAAATAATATCAACATATGTACTAACCAGATACCGAGCTAGCTCGCCAAGCTAACGAGCCATCAACCCGGCTCCCGGCTCGGCTCATTTTATTACGAGCCAAGCTTTGAGCCTCGTCTTTCCTAGCCGAGCGAGCTAGCTCGGGTCATGCACAGCATCAGAGGCAATAATTTACATAGACCAAATCAGTGTTATTTTATAAGTAAAATTACTCTTTTATCCCTATGTGAAGATCCCACATTTACTACACTTGCAAATAGACCTATAATTGTAATTTCACTCCCAATTTGCGTTCTTCAAAGTTATGCCCTCAGATTGAATATTCACTCTTAACTCCCACAAGAAGAAGAAAGGATAAAACTTTGAAGATCGTAAGGTATGCTTTTGGTTTCTCCCTCTTCTCCTCATTCTCTTTATCGATTTCTTTTATTATCAATTTTGACTATTCAAAAATAAACTGGACAATTATTTTACAGAGTATTTTTTTTCAATTATTTGATGATTATGTAGAAAATGGGTCTTACATGGATATTAAAAATTATGAATTGTCGACTATTTAGTTTTTCTTTAGTTGTTAATATTTATATTATAAAAGTAAGTGACTAAACTATCCTTTAGTTAACATATGGTTGTTTACTACAGCTCAACCGGCGACCACATTTTTCCAGAGTCTAGAGCCGGCGCGTAGTACAAATTGGTGGCGGTTTCAGAATTGGGTTTTTTTTTTCATAGTAAGAAAAGAGAATGCATCAAAGGGGTAGGCCAACTGGAACAGATGGGTCTGATTTTTCCTATCGCATGGTTGTTGACAACAGTATGTACTCTTCCACCTTAATTGATTTACTTGTCCCAAAATCATTGTCCAGTTTCGAATTTTGATTCTTTACTTCCTAATTCTGAATCAAAAGATTGTATTTTTGAAGATTGTCTAGTTTTGAATCATGATGGTTGACTTTTTAATTCTGAAATTCGATATTTTTGCTTATGTAATATCCAAATTGTAGTAATGTGTGACAAAATGTCAATTCAAGGTTTAGAGTTTGTTACTTTTGACCATTGGAACCCAAACTGTAGAATCTGTTTGGGATGGAGGATTAAATTGATTTTAGATTTAGTTTGCAAAATGTATGTACATATGACTTGTTAGGATGGGCGCGATCATACATGCATACCAGCGCTAATCAAACCGGATCTCATCATAACTCCAAAGTTTTGCGTGTTTGGGCAAGAGTATTACTAGGATCGACGAGTCTAGGAAGTCGCCATGTTACACCCTTTAAACGATAAAAAAGGATGATATTTATGTGTTTTTGTTCTGATCTCAGGATACACAAAAGTTGCTCAAGGCAAGTCCCAACTTGCAAAGCTCATATTTGCACAGGTAACAATTGATTATGTGGTCGTGTGGTTCTCCGGAAGGAAAAAAAACTTAAAAGAATATGCTAATCAGCTTCCTCAATCATCTGATTATAGTTCTGTATTTTTGTTCAACATGAATTGAATACAGGCCATTTGTCAATTATTAGTAGCAGCGCTCGTTGCTTTGTCAACCATGTCATCGAAAGATGAGAGATTGTATCAACTTGGCATTTTCTCTGTCATTCTTGGATTCATTTCGCTCATAATTGGAGAGTTAGGTTTGTTGTTTGGCATCACTTATTTGGCTAAGTTCATGTCACTATGAATCCTCGCGTCATGCTTTCTGATGTGTATGTTGTTTTCAAGGTCGAAAGCGCAGCAAAGTCAATTTTCTTAAGCTTTTTTTCATCGGCTCAAGTATTTCCTCAGTGATCTCATATGGTCTCATTATACACCACCTTCGCTTACTAGAGGTTCAATTTGCATCCATATTTTTCTTTCTACTAGTATAATTTCTTCCCGTCTCAGTATATCCTGTACATCGAGTTTTAAGATAAATACTGTACTCCTTAGTCAATTAGTAATGAAGTAAATGTATCTAATTGTTTTGGACAGGCTCTGAAAGATTTGAGTAACTTGGTGAATTCAAAGGTTGAACTGTGCAGCATTGTCACTATCCTACTGGGTAACGATTTAATTCTTCACCTAACTTATTATTATATGTTTATGTGTGTTGCTGTCTTATTATTGTCTCATTTCGTTGCTTCAGATTTACTAATCCAGGTAAAAACAGTCACCACAACAATCCTTCTTATCGGCAACATGAAGCCTCCAAAGAAGGCTTCCTAATGTCAATTAACAATTTCTTGTATCCTGAAGATTTATCTGCATTCAGTAGGTTGGCGAAGGCAAAGTTCTGTCTAGCTGATCTCTGGTTAGCTTGTTTGAGCAAGCTTCATTTCTGGATATTTGAATTTATACTATAGGATTGTAAGATTTGTCGATTACTTTAGGAAGCATAACTGCACTTTTATGACATTTCAACATGTTGTCTTCCGATGATGTGTTCCAGCCGATTTAGGTGCTCTAGAGATTCATCAAGTATGGTGTCTCAGGCTTCGTTTAATTACCTTTCAAGTGTTGGTGAAAGTGGATAAACAGTTTTAAGATAACTCAAAGGGGGTAATTTATTGGGGCACATTCTTTTTCAGTTTGTTAATGATCAATACCCTTGCCATGGAACTTCTAGCACTTCTTTTAGCTTAACTTGATGTGCAAGACAAACACCATTTTAGTTTTGGGTACCTACAAGTATAGTTATGCATGAGCTGAGTCGAGTCCTAACTCAAGAATTTTTGCTTTGCTCATCACTTATCGAGCCTTAATAAAAGTTGAGTGCACATGTAGTTCTCACATGAGCTCAATATTTTTTGTATTTTTGTTGGATTTTCTCTCATTTGTTAAGAAGACAACCTTTTTTGAAAATGATAAAAAAAGAAAAATTGATTTGCATTCGAGGCATAGCTCAGGTTGTAAGAATTTGGGTGTTGTGATGACGGTGTAGCTTGTTTGCATGGCATGGGTTCGAGTTTCACAAAGGATAAAATCTTGTGTTGGAGTGGTAAACAAGCAAATCCAAGTACCCTAACCCTTTGAGGCGTGATTTACCTCCTCGCATGTCTGAGGACGGGAAGCGATAAATTTTGGCTATAGATGGTTCTTAAGACGAGAGATCTGAGCTGTTATACCACACCAAAACAGTAGAAAATTGTTTTGGTTGAACTATTTCAGTTCGTCCATAAGGTTATAATTGATCTCTTCAAACGTCCATAAGAAAACAGATGGGTATAAAATTCGAGCAGAATTGAGCCGTCCATAAGCAAATTAACGAACAGGTGGTAGGCCAGATTTTTTGTTTTTTTTAATTACATTAATATATTATAGATATTTGTTATTATTCATATGCTTATGGACGAAAGTTTTTTTCTTTAAAAAAATTTATAATAATATATTGTGGATATTTTTATTAATATTATTAGTATCATTATTCTTTGTTATATATTAGTATGAACAAGTAGTGTGATTAATATTATTAGTATATACAACAATTAGTACAACTAGAGAAATCGAATTTACAAATATATGTAGAAGAATTTACAAGTATATTCGAATTTGCAAAATTAGACCTAGAAGGATCGGTGTTGGCTAAAATGCGTTGCTTATGTGGTTGATCTGGTTCATGTAGTTGGTTGAATAATTTCATTTGATCTTTATACAAATTTTGTATATGTGCAGTTGAAGAATGTCGTGCTCGTTTCCAATACAGTGCTACCGGTGGGATAGGATGATCTGTGCCGGTCATGTGTAACTACAATAAAATTTATAAAAGTGAGCAAAAAAATTAGACTACTTAATTCGTATTTTTACATAGATTAGTACTTACCAGTATAAAATGATTTCCTCAGTCGACGTGGCCTAAAACCAAGTGTTCCGATAGTGGACCCCTATGATCGAATATAAGTGGAAAACATGCTATCCCTTCAACGTTGCTAAATGTGATGAATACCACATTGTACGTCGTAGCCATGATGTGACCTCATTCAGGCAACGTCATACAATTTTGTTGAGGAACGGGTCCTGACTAGTGATATAGCCTTAGTTGTAGTGTGTCAATAGTTGAGAGGCCACCCAAGGCCTGTTGGAACATCTCGGGTCGTCTAGAAAGCTCCATAAGGAGATCCCACTTAACTCTGGGCTAGTGGTCACAGTTGCCATAAATTGCTAGTGCCACCGCCGTAAATCCACAGTTCTCTTTTCCCACTACGTTGCTAAAGTTTTGAATATAAGGGAGAATGTACGAAAGCAATTGGTTTGCATACAACTAACCTTGTAGTGGCAATGGTCTGTCATAGGGCCTCTTACGAAAATTCATCGGAGATGGAGACATTCCGCTAAAGGATGATGAGTATTCGGAGTGGCTGGGAACGATTGACTACCAGAATTGAAGCTTTTGGAAATGCTCATCGGGCTACCCTGCGATGATCCCACCCTTGACACTCGGCCAACACCTTTTTTTCGTGGCGATTTTTTATAGCCGACAAATTTCATGACCTTCTCGAAGGCAGATGTCATTCTCAACTTCGCTTTCTTCGATTTGCTGGGCTTCGCCTTCAGTTCCGGGGTCACTATGTTTGGCTGAAGGATTCATTGCGGACACAGAGATTGAGTCATTCGTCCAATTCAAGAAGGGTAATAAATGCGCAGTGTTGTTACGAAGCATTGAACAAGCTTGTAACGGCAATGGAGTTTGCAGGCAAGAAGCAATTGCTCGTGGGTTCTTATGACATCTACTGGGCTCGTCCTTGTTCCCCGACAAGTCGGAACCCTCGTTCCGATCGAGTACTTGAGCGTGTGTCAGGAAGTTGGTAATTTTGGTTAATACGCTTGGGGTGCCGCGGTCCCTGCGTACCTCTATTACCAGCTTGGGAAAGCATCGCGGCGTGAGTCCAGACAACTAGCGTGATTCACAGGTATGAAACCATAGAAGTTATAAATATTTTATTAATGTTATGCCTCGAAACTAATCCTATTTACCTTTTTTGTATTGAAGTGTTGAATATTCGAGTACTTTCCTCAGTTCAACCGCCTAAGAGGCAATGCATGGACGCCAGGGCAACCATGGGTTGGACGATTTGCAGACCGCAAGACTCGTGTGTCCGACCCTTAACACCTGATCGCCTATCGTAATCAGCTGGACGCAATGAAAGCTGAAGATGTAACTTAATACTCCCTCCGTTTTTTTTTTACTTGTCATTCTAGAAAAAAAATTTATTTTATTTACTTGTCGTTTTACATTTTCAAGGTACTTTTTGGATTAGTTTTCCTATTATGACCTTGTCATTAAATAAGCATGAATTATATTTTTGTCTTGAAACTTGATATAATAATGTTTATCTCTATAATAAATGAGGGTATATAGGTAAACCATATGAAATCCTTAATTGTTGTGCCAAAGTCTAGAACGACAAGTAAAAAAAAACGGAGGGAATATTTGATATCCAATTTTACTATATAACACGTTTTTTGCGAGAAATAGTTTCCTCAAGATAATATTATATAATTACAGATCGTGTGGACACTGTATGGCCCGGTAGTCGACATTCCACCGGTTTCGTACTATCATGGGTGTATCTGTTTCCTCTCATATATCGAAGCCTATATGCCTGACAGAGTGGCACGACAGTTCGGGAGGGTGCAACAAATCCCTGCAACACCTATTGAGCTATTGGTGGGGACCCACCCGACTGCTACAACTATGACTTTCAAAAAAGTGTATGCCGAGTTGCCTACACAAATTGGGATAGTCAAACATGTAATTTCACAATGTGGTCACGGTTCGTGTGGGTCCCCCAGCTTACATAGCAACGCAAACCTCCTCTTACTACATGAATTGGTATCTACCGAGGACCCATGTGAGACTACACAACCCAGAGAGGAGAGATGTAGGCGTGACTACGAACATGATATATTTTGTATCGTAGTAGGTACGATTGATTACATTCAACTTTACATGAAGTTATGTTACATTTTTTCTTCAACTAACCAAATATTATATTTTTTTCATTTCATAACAGCGACAACAACCCTTGCGGCAGATAATCCGTAACATTGAGCAATACTTGCAGTCACAACATCATGTAAACCCATACATGCAGCAACAGATGGAAGATTTGCAGCGCTTTGCAAGGACCGGACCTGGTGTGCAGCAGGGTCGATGGATAATTGGTGGGGCCAATCGACCGGAACTGAATGGAACTAACAAAACTTTCAGACTAGTCCTTCCCCGAGTTTCCATCAGTATCCTGCAAATGCCCCGGTCGATGATGATGGGGATGATGATGTGGGGGGCGATGATAATGATGATGTCGATAAGGAGAACCCGAGTATGACTCTGATGATTAGTATGGCTACACTGATATTGTAATATTTATATTTTCTTTAATGTATTTGAAATATTTTCTTTTTATTACTTTTTATTGTTTAAATTAATTATGTTTAAAATAATAACTTGTTAACTTAAACTAAATTAAAGACTATTTGTAGAATTTGTTAACTTATAATTAACAATTTCATGAATATATTTGGAACAATTTCATTTTATTATTTAAATTAATATATTTCAAATTAGAAGTTGTTAACTTAAATGAAATTGACGACTCTTTATAAAATGTAATTAACTAAAATAGGCAACACTAGAAGAATTCATATGATTAGAATTATTACACCATTAGTTGTATATTTATTAGTATTAGTGACCATTATTAACATTAATGATCATTACTCGTTAGTTGACTATATTAGCCCGTAGTGGTAGACATCTTTCTGTATAAATAGGTATTATTATTCAATAATAGACACATCGATTACATAAATAATGATCACTAATGCTAATAATGGTCACTAAAGCTAATAGTCAACTAATGAGTAATGGTCACTAATGCTAACAAATATACAACTAATGGTGTAATAATTCTCATATTGAACTTGGTAATAAAAATAGTATATATAGCCATTTCAAACTTGAAAACTATAATTATAATAATATATGTCCATTTAAAGTTTGAAACTATGGCTCTTGCATTATATTTTTACTAATTTAGTAGTTGAATAATTCGTATCCATTAAGTCATATGAATACTATGATTTAGTATATTAGCAATACTAGTATATATTATTAATATTAGTACGTATAATATAAGTATTATTACATATTTAATAATATTAAAAACAATTAATATTCAAATAATTAATGAGAAAACGCTCAAGTATCGTTCTTATTTTTTAGAATTATAAATAAGTATGTGTCTAACCATAATATTAACAAATATTAACAATAATATAATACTAATAAATATTACTAATATTAATAACAAATATTCACAATATATCATTTTTAAAAAAAAAAAATCTATAAGGTTGTGGACGAACTGGTTGGTCGTTTATAACATTACGGACGAACTCGTTGCCTCTTTAATTGCCTTACAGACGTTAGACGAACAATAAGCTCGCTCATAACGAAACGGACAGTTGACAATGGACTACCTCTATACCCGTCCATAGCCTAATTGACGGATTTCTTGTTCGGTCTTAAACCTTGTGGACGAACTCTCTCTTCGTCAGGGGCATAAATGTCCACCAGCTACAGTCTTTCACTGTTTCAGTATGTATATAGTGGCGCCCACAAGAGATCCACCTTTTGATAAAATTTTGTGATCTTATCTAAATTATTTACCTTTTGATAAAATTTATGAAATATTTTAAAGCTAATTGAACAGTTATTCTAAAAGTTATTCTAAATTAAATATATCATTAATCATTTGGCTAGAGATGGTAAGATTATCAAAATAAAAGGAAACTAAATTATACTCATAATTAACGGTCAAAACATTTGAATTTTGAAACTATCTACCGTTAGGCTCCTCCACCTTATTTGGGTTGTATAAATATCATCCCCATAGCCACCTACAATATACTCCTTCCATTGCTTTCATACCTAAAATCAATTCTCCAAATTCCCTAAATTCACCATGTTTACAATTAATCAAGCTCCCGTAGTAAGCGACCCCGTGCCCACGAAAAGAGGAAGATCAAGAAAGGCCTTGAAGCCGAAAGATTCATCAACCAATGAAGCCAATATTCTTGCTGCACCTATCACCGAGTCCTCCCCAGTTGTGCCACCAGAGGACTCGGTCGAGAAGGAGAACCACGAGAGCCTTACAAAGAACAAGGGGAAAGCTAAAAAAGGTGCATCTAAAGCGAAACAAAGCCATGATGTTTCGATGGAGAAAGAATTGCTAGCGTTGCAGGAGAAGCTTCAAGAAATGACTCTGGAAAAAGAGAAGACTGAGGAAATGCTGAAGGAGAAAGACGAGATGCTGAAGAAGAAAGAGGAGGAAGAAGAGAAGCTTCATTTGGAGCTCAAGAAATTGCAGAAAGCTAAGGAATTTAAGCCTACTTTTGTAAGATCCTTCGCTTTGTTACTCAATTACATTTTTATTTTGTGGGCAATTTTGTGATAATTTATTAATCATTCTTCTAAATTTTCCTCAGACAATTCCTGCTCTGCAATGTCTGAAAGAGAAAGAGCAAGAGAAGAAGAAGGGAAACTACTCGGTGAAGAAACCATCTCCAGCCTATGTGTTATGGTGCAAAGATCAATGGACTGAGGTACTAATCGAACCAAGCTTGTTAACATTTGACTTATAGTCCCTCGTAACTAAAAGAACGTTGAGTTTTGAATCTTGATCGTTGAACTTGTATAATATTCGGTAAAAATGTGTCTAAAATATATCGTTTCTCTCTTGTGTCAATTTGGAATCGCCACCCTGTTGTGACTTGTGACAGGGGTAAGGCTACTCGTACTGTACCACCTCTTAGCGGAGCCTTTTAATAGGCATTGAGACATGTTGAGTATAATTAGTATGATAATTTTGACGTAGTATATTGTCTAAATTCATATACAAAATTGGATTGTTTCAGATGAAGAAGTCGAATCCTGAGGCCGATTTCAAGGAAGTCTCAACTCTTCTTGGGGCAAAATGGAAAACTGTGAGTGCAGAAGAGAAGAAGCCTTATGAAGAAAAGTATCAAGCTGAGAAAGAAGCCTACTTGAAGATTGTTGGTAATGAGAAACGAGAACACGAAGCAATGAAGCTGTTGGAAGATGAGCAGAAACAGAAAACCGCAATGGAATTGCTTGAGCAATATACTCAATTTGTTCAGGAAACTGAAAAAGCAAACAAGAAATCGAAGTAATCCCTTTTTTATGTCTTATAATTTACATTAGTCTGATTGCATATATTTACTATTGTATCACCCGACCCCCTCTTATCGTGCTTAGGTAGAAAGACTCTTCGAAGATTTTGGGGCATTTCGTAGTTTACTTATCTAGTCAAATTTGCATGCCAATTTTTAACATAATTTTGTGCATTATTTAACAGGAAAGTAAAGGATCAATCCAAGCCGAAGCACCCCATGTCAGCGTTTTTCGTGTTCTCCAATGAGAGGAGAGCTGCATTATCTTCTGAGTGCAAAAGCGTTAAGGAGTTTGCTAAGATTGCCGGAGAAGAGTGGAGGAATATGACAGAGGAACAGAAGGCGCCTTATGAAGAGATTGCAGTGAAGAATAAGGAACAATATGTCGAAGAAATGAAAGTATATAAGCAGAAAAAGGATGAAGAAGAAGCGAATATGAAAAGAGCGGAGGAGGAATTGAACAAGCTTCATAAGCAGGAAGCAATGCAAATGCTGAAAAAGAAAGAAAAAACTGAAATCTTGATCAAGGTAGTTTACGACGTGATAATTGTGATCGAAATTTTGAAATTTAGGGACATATTTAATGTGATTTGGATTCTTTTGTATTTGATGTAGACAACGAAGGAGAACAATAAGAAGGCGAAGAAGGAAAAGAAGAATGTTGATCCTAACAAACCGAAGAGACCTGCATCTTCGTTCATCCTCTTCAGTAAGGAGGAAAGGAAGAATTTATGTGACGAGCGCCCTGAGATAAATAACTCCTCAGTGAATGCTCTCATTTCTGTGAAATGGAAGGTAACATATAATAATCCATGCGTTCCACAATGTTGCAAAATTCATGAACCACTTATGATTCAGTATATTCATTGTGTAACGTGTTCTAGTTCGATAAGTTTGTTTGCTAATGTTTCGATAAATGATGCATCGTATAGGAATTGGGCGAAGAAGAGAAACAGAAGTGGAACGCCAAAGCCGCAGTGGCAATGGAAGCATACAAGAAAGAGCTGGAAGAATACAACAAATCTGCAGCTCCAGAGAGTAGTGAAGGCAGCAATTAGAACTCATGTGACAATTTGTTCCCATAAGAATCTTTTCAAGTGGTACTACAAAATTTATTTGTGGTTCCAGCAAATTCCAAAATTATGTTCATTACAGTAGTATCATAATTGTAACATTTGGTTGCAAACAACAGAAATCTTGGTTATCGATTTTACGTTCCTTATCATTATTCGATGTACTACTACTTAAGCTCAAGCCACAAAACGTCGAATGCTCTTTATATGAAATCTTGGTTATCGCTTTTATATGGAATGCTCTTTATATGGAATCGCTAAACAAACACGGGATATTTTTATGGATAATTATGATAAAGCCTCTCGTTGTTTTGAGCTTATTCACATATTTGCAAGGCACGGACAATATAACGAGTCAAAGCAACAATATTTAAGAGCATAATGCAATTTTCTCATTATTTGCCCATAAAACAATAGAGTTGAAATTCTCAAGATGAGAAAATGAAGTACTACAATGTTCAAACAAGAGGAGGACATACAAAACCAGGTGGAGGGGTCAACCCACAAGTTGCTAATACTGAGAGTGCAAGAGGAAGGAAAATATTGAGATTGAGAAGTTTCAATCTTATGGTAGTGCATAAACACAATGCAGCTTCAAGCTCAAGCAAGCCTTGTAACACTGGGCAACATACATTTTCAGCTGGATCTCCAAGTCCAACATGCACTAGTCCTCCAAGAACATCCAAACATAGTCCTAGTTTAAGTGCATTTATTGGACATGTTGCTGGTGGAGGAATAGTAGTACCTGGTACACAACCACCACGGCATCCCCCACCGCCTTTCCCCCCGTGTCCTCCTCCACCCGAAGGAGGCAAGAGTCCTCCTCCTCCTCCTATGATAGGAGGCAAGATACCTCCTCCCCCTCCCCCACTCCCTCCCCCTATAATAGGAGGCAAAAGACCTCCTCCACTACCTCCCCCTCCTCCTATAATAGGAGGCAAAAGACCTCCTCCACTACCTCCCCCTCCTCCTATGATAGGAGGCAAGAGACCACCTCCACCTCCTCCTCCGCCACCTCCTCCACCACCTCCTCCTCCTCCACCACCACCTCCTCCTCCTCTACCTCCACCTCCACCCCCACCACCACCAGTACCAGGAGATGGACGGGTTATAGGAGGGTGGGGACGGGTTACAGGCGGATTAGGTCGACCATATGATGGATGTCCTGGACAAGTTCCACATGCATGCGTTGCTGGGGGAATGGTGATGAACATGCAAAGCATGCAAATCAAGAAAATTGATGAAACTTTAGAAGCCATGGAAGGGTTTTTTTTGTTACTATAGATAGCTCTATATTCTTCCTAGTAATATATGTAGATTTGGTTATGGGATTTTGGTAGAATGATTTATAGATGAATTTTAGAAGCAACCCGTGAAAGATTATTGGTGATCTACAGCAAAAAAAGGCAAAAAAATGACTAGACTTACACAAACTATACAGTTTTGTGTCTGGAAATGTGATATTGTTGAATTGGATTTTTCGGATGATTGCAAATAATTCACAAACTTCAATGTACAATCCGTGATTTTTTGCTTGACTTATTATTTTGGAATATCGCACGCTAGCAAGTCGTCATCAGTCCTCACAAATTAAATTCTAGTACTGGAATTAATTACACAAGCATATTACAATAGAAGTATGGACATTATTATTTTGCTAGCTATCACATATATATGCCTATCTATTGTTTGGGGTGGTGGTGGTCACAAATTGTAATAGCACTAATGCTGCATTACCCATTCTTTTTAACTGGTCACTTACTGTCGTTACCCGTAGAGTACACACAATATCATCCAAACTTGTTGTGATGAATTACAAAGTCATTGTTGTAAGAAGTTTCGCGGCACATACAACTCGGTCTAAAAGCAATATGAATGGTAACATCGAGGCTAGGGTTGTAAATGGATCGAACTATACCGAACGTAGTTACCTTTGAGTTCGGTCCGCAAGGGGTTGAAACCGGACCGAACTATTTGCCAATCGCACTCAACCTTACGTTTGGCTCGGTCTGCAATATACGAACCGAATCGAACTATTTGCGAACTGTGCAAACATGTTCGGTTTGGTTGGAAAATTTTTCGATATGATTAGATATTTGGGCAGATGAGAACGAGACAACTCATGAATAACGAGTAGGAAATCAAGAGATATGAGGTGGAAGTGATTTTTATGATTTAAGTTAGGTTAGACTAACTAATGGACTATGTCTATGAAGTATATATAATATATTGGATCAATGGAATATTGGAGTCTAATATGTTGACAGGTCGGAACGAACTATTTCGCACCGTTCGGTCCGATGTCGAACATCCATTTTTAACGTTTGCGTATACGTTTGCATATGCGCACCGAACCGCGAGTCGAACGTTTTCGACCCGAATAATGCGAACCGAATCGAACGTAAAACGTTCGCTCACAGCCCCGAGGCCGACCCCCGAAAAACCTTCTATACCCACTACGCGCGGCCAGCTATAGCGGGATTTTCAGAGTTCACCAATTGTTTAAGACCTTCAAAATGGTGAAGAATGAAGGAAAGAAGAAAAATAGGAGAAAGCTAGCCACGAGGAACGATTAAACGATTATATATGATGAGCAACAATTGGAGAAATTTGGCAGATTAGCACTATTTGGAGGTCTTTTTTAATTTAGAGCACACACCTCTTTTTTTTGCAAAGCACTAGCACCTTCTCTCATAAAAAGACTATTTTGCCCTTAAATTAAATACAAACTACATCTATACCCTTTTTTTCTCCTCAACACTCCATCTTCTTTCCATCATCTTTTCTTTTTCTTTTTCTTCACCACCATAACCACCACCTTCACAAACTCATCACCACCAACAATCTCAATTTCGAAACCACCACCATTATTATATCTTTCTTCCGATATCTTCTTTTTCACAAACCCAACACCACCAACAACCTCACACCCACAAATTTCGAAACTCCACCCCCACCCCATCATAATTTCGGAACCTCACAAGATTTTGGGGGATAAACGCGACTTCACAGGGGTTTAGGGGGAAGGGCCGATTTCATAAGGGCTTGGGGGGAGGGGGGCGATTTCACAGCGGGTTTGGGGGGGGGGGGGGTGACTTCAGCGGGTTTGGGGAGGGGGGAGGCGCGATTTGTTGTGGGTAGGGTGGTTATGGGTGGGGGTGGTTGGTGGTGATGTTATTGGTGAGGTAGGTGGAGGTGGTGAAAATGATGTGATAGTTGGTGGGTTTGTGAAGAATAAGAAGAAGAAGAAGATGATGATAGTAGGTTTGTGAAGAAGGAGGAAGAAAAGGTTTCGAATTTGATATTGTTGGTGATGGTGAGCTTGTAAAGGTGGTGATGGTGGTGGTGGTGGTGGTTGGTAAAGAAAAAGTTTGGTGGTTGTGGAATGGTGAAGAAGAAGATGTTGAAAAAGTTTGGTGGTGGTGGAATGGTGAAGAAGAAGATGTTGATTTATGAAGTAAGGGCAAAATAGTAATTTCATAAGGGATGGTGCTAGTGATTTGCAAAAAAGAAGTGTGGGTGCTCTAAGTTAAAAAAGACTTCTTAATAGTGCTAATCTGCCAAATTTCTCCAACAATTGAGTTGGATTACTACCTTTACAATCGAGCATATAACAATTATGTAATTCAAAATTTGATATTTGTTTTATTAATAATGCTGCATGACAATTAAAAATTAAATAAGAGACAAAAGTAAATGAACTCGTTTATTCATGTCGAAAAAATAAGATGTACTTTTATTACTTAGAATGAGCTCTTACAAATTACAATAATAACAATGTTCATCATCATAGTGATGAACCAAAACATAATATAACAATATGAAGCAATATTTAATGATCCTAAAATCATTAACAACGATAAATATAATATTCAAAAAATAAAAGTGATTAAAAAACATTGCAAGTAGTTTTATAAACTTATGCACATTGGAATCCGGTAGGAGTCTTCTTGCCACAATAGTTAAGAAGTAGGCTAAGAGAAACGGGAACATTTAGATGAATTCCCAACACATTAGCTTTAAGGGCAGTGCATAAACAAACAGCAGCTTCAAGATCAGCTAGGCCACCAATGAGTGAGCAACATGGTGTCTTGGGTGGGGTACCTACAACAAGGTGTACTAAATCATTCAATAAATTGGCACATACTCCTAATTTCAAAGTGTCCTTAGGGCAAGTGCCCTTAGATGAGGTGCCCTTGGAAGGAGGTTTAGGGAGTGGTGAGTGTTTGGGGGCTTTAGGGGCTTTGGGTGGGGGAGGGCATGGGGTAGTAGAGCTCACTAAGGTGAAGAAAAGAAGGTTGAAAGTGATCAAAATGGCAGTTGAAACAAGAGATTTAGAAGCCATTTTGAAATTAAAAGATCACCTAAAGATTTGTAATAATACTTGGATTTATTTGGTGATGAGAAAGTTGGAAGTGAGCAATGCCTTTTATAGTTGAGAAATAATTATTTTTATTTCTATATGAAGTTTTTAAGAATAGATAAAATTATCATTCATTCATCATATATTCGTTTATTTTTAATTTATCTACATCATGCATGTGGGTCAATTATTTGACTCGAATATTTGTAACCAAGATAGGCTGTAAACACAACATGCATGGGTGATTTTATTCCTCTTCATCAAGATTACAAATCTTGTCATTACTTGATGAACCCGTTTGAAATATATATGCGCTCAATACTACTTCCATTCCATTTTAATATATTTTACGATTTTCGATATATACGTTTAATTATCAATTACATTATAGTATATATTATTATAGAAAATTATAAGAGGAGAAAAAAATATTATTAAGATATTTAAAAAGAGAATTCAGTGATATTAATCTTTGTACTTTTGATCGAACGAATGAAAATAATTAATTTATTATTAAAGTTTGATACGAATACTTAAAATGTTAATTAATTTGAAGTGAGAAGTATTGAGGTGCATGAGCATGACCATTCTTCAGGATTTCGATGGTTTCAAGTTGTTTAGGAGATACCCGTTGTATTACATGTGGTATTGGAAATCCATATACTAGCTTAAATATTGTTACCCCATAAAAATATATAGAGGTAATTGCATGTTTGGTTGAAGATAGTGGGGTGTAGTTGTATTTTAGTTTCAGATAGTTACAATATTATTATTAGTTCCTCAAAATGGCACAAATGTTACAATATAATCCCCGAAAATAACAAATGTTGCGGTATGATCCCCGAAAAAGTAGGGACTAATGTATGTACAACGATTAATACTATTGATGACTATATCGTCACACTTAAATCATTTTCGAAGACTAGTCTACAACAGTATAACGATCTGAAACCAAAGTACAACTTCGTTCCACTATCTAGAACTAAAACAACAATTGTCTCAAAATATATATGATGCTTAGTTGTTTTTCTTTAGGAATAGTTGGCTCTTTTGTCTTTTTCTAGTAGGGGTGAGGAAGATGCGGTAGCAGATTATATTAGGGCCTCATATTAAGATGATGTTTTATTCTTTCACATTACTGAGAGGCACGTCTATTAATCCACAAACCCTGATTTAGGGAGTTGTACTTATATGCTTACAACTATTTTGTGAGCACCATGCTCACAAGGGTTTCATGGTCATTTAAGAAATGTTTTTCTTATGGAATGTGAAAAAGTAACATCAAATTTATTGCACTCCAAATTTATTACCATTTATTAACCAAAATAACACCCAAATCTGGAATCTTAATTATGAAATTTTACAAAATATACTCACAATATTAAACTTGAATACTTAACACATATAAACAATACAAATTTGATTGGTGTACTCGAATTAAATTTTTATTTTCTATTGTGATTTATATAATTTGGTTTGGTATTGCATTAAGTCTAGTCAAGACAAATTCAATTGGTATTTTAATTATTCCACCAATTTTGGTAGTAATCATATTACAATTTATTAAGCGGTTAGAGTTAATTTTGTGTTTAGAGATAATGAGAGATACCAAAATACATTTTAAGCATGAATAGTAAAGATATATAAATAAAATTTTATGTGGTGTTATTGAAGAAATATGCAACACCAATGTATATTATGCAGTGGTGTTATTGAACAAGAACGGAACACCAGTGTGTATTAGTAAATGGTGTCACTAAAAATATATCTAAAATGAGATTAATACGAGAATTGTTTATTATTGAAGAAATATATCTAAAATGAGATTAATACTAGTAAAGATATATAAATAAATTTTATGTAGTATTATTGAAGAAATATACAACACCAATGTATATTATTCAGTGGTGTTATTGAACAAGAACGGAACACCAGTGTGTATTAGTAAATGGTGTCACTAAAAATATATCTAAAATGAGATTAATACTAGAATTGTTTATTATTGAAGAAATATATCTAAAATGAGATTAATTCTAGTAAAGATATATAAATAAATTCTATATGGTGTTATTGAAGAAATATGCAACACCAATGTATATTATTCAGTGGTGTTATTGACATGAGACTGAGAAAATTCATTGGTTTTTTTTTTTTTTTTTTTTTGATAATTAGCGATGAATTGTGACTACAATGATATTACAAACATGAATACAGAAATTGCTAACTAATAGAAAGTTAGAGTATAGTATGAGACAAGTATGTCTCCAACAAGGTTCGAACCCTTGACCTCTTACATGAAAGGTTGGGCCGGATGCCACTAGAATAAATTTACTTCAATTTACTTGAACAGAAAATTCATTGGTTTTTGAATGAAATAATTAAAATTAGAAAAAAAAGTTATACTTCAATTTATTTTAAATGAGATTAATACTAGAATTCATATTTTCGACATTGGTGAGCTGAAGTAATCATTACATTTAGCTTCCTCTCTCCAATCTCAATTAATTGCTAATTACTCTATCATTAATACCCAAAATACCACTATTATTGTTTTTCCACTTAAAGATGTAAGGACAAAAATACCCAATTAAATATAAACCATAGGATTAAAATATCATTTAAACTCTTAATCTAACGGCTCAGATGATTATGAGCACCATGTGAGCATGACCTCCTAAGCATACAAGAAAATTCTCGTTTCAGTAGTATGTAGACTTGGTACAACATTTAAGGTACGACAATATTCATCCAATAGACTTCCAAGGCAAGACAAGCTAAGTTTTTCGTTTGGAACGTAAACTCTCATTGTTTATTAATTTAGTATTGAGTTACAATTTGATATCGTAATTACATAATTAAAAAAAAAAAACTCCATTATTGAGATGATCGTCCATTCTAAATTTCATTCTCAATTTTAATGTACCTTTTACACTTTTACAATTTCAATGTACTTTTTGATTATTTTTTTCATCAAAATTATTACTAACCAATAAAATAGTAATAATCAATTGACATTTATATTTTCAATGTACGTTTTGACAACTTTTAACTAACTTTTAATTTTTCTTAATCTATACGAAAATCTCTTGAACGTTATATAAAAAAACGGAGAAAGTATTAAATAATGGGAGAGGGAGGGAGTGCTTATGGGCCACGGGCTCATAGGTAGCGACTAGCTAGACTATGACACGGCCCACGGGCGTGATGTTATTGGGTCGGGCATGGGGGTTGCTTAATTTTTAAAATGTTTTTTCTGATGTCTCATGTATAATAAAATATAAAATTCGATAATGTGATCATGTTACACATACACATGTAGTATCAAATTGAACATAATTATAAATTGTGTATACAACAAGGGATGCATTGTAGTTATCGAGTTGTGATTTTGTCTCGATGTTTCTTTTTATTCATCCATATAATAATATGATTCGATCGATCAATCATAGATGGAACCACAATGATAAGGTAAAGGTACTGTATTTATATTTGTATTTGTAGTATACATATATATATATATATATTATCGTCATAAGTAAAACGAGATAGTAGATTATATTATTGATGTGATCTCAATAAAAATATATATTACTATATAGTTCAAGGTTGTTTTTGGTTATGGATAGGTGGTTTACGTTGAGGTTGAGCATAATCCATGGCCACAACATCCTCTGGAATTTCATTTTCTTTGGAATCCATTACTACTTTCTCTTCAGCATCATCTTCATCACGCTGCATGGTGGACCTTCCTATACCTTGTATCTTTGAGGATGGAGTCTGCATACAAATCGAAACATTAAGTAGGCATCGTCTCATAATTTTACGATAAAGATATAAGTTCCATTCTAAAATCAATTGACTATATATAGAGAAGGATCGAACAATCTAATTAGCAATTTTATCATTATTAGAAGTTATATATATGTCATCCAATGCATATCAAATATATATCCATAATCCATCAACTTCGTGCATGTAGCTAGCCAGTGCCTATTTAGTTGGAATGCATGCAAGTGGAGCTGGAAAATATCATTACTGTTACAAATTTAACAAAATTATATATAGTAATAAAAAATAATGTAACATTTTAATAGATTGGTGGTATTCCTTATCCGAACTTCTATTAGGAGGTTATTTATAATATTTTATTTGTTTCACTATTAGTTAATTGTATACTATATATCTTCGCTAATTTACAACAACAGAAAATATTATTACCTCTTCCACCAATGAGTCTTGTTTTTCTTGAAAAGATGTTTCTTTTACATTCGAACCATCGTCCACTTTAACCCAAACTATGACATGATGAGTTGTCGATTGGTCCGACTGAAACAATTATTATGGAGAAGTAAATAAGTATATTAATAATAAGAACATATAAATAAATCACTAATATATTATACTACTCATGATATAAAATAAGTATTAGTGTATTTGTAGTTGAAGTTTGAAATACTGAAGTACTTTAATTTATACTACATACTTCCATTATTTCAATTTTAATTGAAAACATTGCTTAATAGCCTTAAAAATATGTACTATTCAACTTTAATTATAAAATAATCTCATTCATAAAGATTATGTTATTAACTTATAAACTGTTAAGAGTCTATGATGTTGCACTTTAAAATCAATTGGCAATAGAGGGAGTAGTCCGAGATCTTATATACTGACCCGGGAAAACACCGATTTCCAATGTGGATGTGCATCTTAACAGAAATATAATAAGATACAAGTATATAATTTCATTAATCTCTTATATGTAAGATACAAAGTTAAACGAATGAATTGTATATGGTAAAAAAAATTGCATATAAGAAAATATATATAATTATTAACCGTTGTTGAAGGAGGAAGATGGTTGAAGGGAGATTCTCTAGCACCAAAGCCAAGGGGTCTTGCATTACTACATGCATGCAAACAAAGGACTAACACTAAACAAAAATAAATACAATAATTCATCATGAGAAAATGTATATATATTATAGCCAAAAGCTTGAAGTGAAGTTGTAGTTTGTTGTGTTTTTTAGGTTGAAATTTGAAGTGTATATATAATAGCTAGAGATGATAGATGATGGAGAATAAATGATGATTTAATGAAGAAGAAAGTTGGCCCTTAGAAAGAACATGGAATTGTTTGGAGGTTTAAACATTGACACAAAATTGAAGATACTCACGCCCATCTATGTCCCCCAACAATTTTACCATTGAGGACCCAACTTTATTAGCTTCTATTTCTTAGTATAGGTTCATGGTATCATCATGTGGCCCTTCATTTTTCTTTACCATCCTTCTCTTTGGTTATAAATATGTATGATCATCATGTTGCCCCTACATGTTTTGCCATGGACAAGGTGATTGGAATGAATGTATCCCAATATATATATCGAGATTAAAATATTGTAAGGATTACTTTTGGTTGAAAACATATACAATGGCAGAACTAGTCTGATCTACGGTTTCATTGGCAACCAGAGGCATTTGGTTTTTGTTTTAAATCTTCATTTCGATTCTTTTAAATAACATAAATATTGGTCATTATATATTACCTCATTTTCAGAATATGAAATCTAGACGAAAAAATTAAAATCTAGTGCAACTTAGAGTGAATGTGGATATCTAATTGTGTTATGCAAAAAAAGATTAAACCATTTTTACAAAAAAAATTTGCTATAAGTTCCTCAACAAGAGAAAAAGAGGTAAATCGCAGGATTTGTCTCAACTGATCAGGACTAGATTGTGTGTGAATAGAGCAATGAGTATTATAGAGTAGAAAAATGAAGTTCTTGTGATTTCAATGTTGAACTACATCAATTTATGGAGCTTGGGGAAACAAAGTTGCATGGCAAAACATCAAGTTGCAGCATCAATCCATGACAAAGGGGGCCATAATCAAATGCCATATTATGACTACAACCAAACTATATATCCCCTGTTTCATATATAAATCCCATGTGCCATTGCCAAGCATATTACCTTGAAAAACATGTCACGCCTTCTAATGTTACAAACACTTTAATAGATCGTTTGTTATATTATGTGTAATAATAAAATTTTAATATGTGTATTGTTTGTATAATCGAGTTAAGAAATTGACATATTGTGACTTGAGTTAAACTAAATATCCCATGTAGTATATAAATAATCCCATGTGCCATTGCCAAGTGTTAGTAAAACATATTATCAATGATAAAACATATCAGACCCAACACCAGGGGGTTTCTTGTTAAATCAAATTCATTACTCATTAAGTTGATTAAATTGCTCAATCGGTAATTATTATATTGTCTACTCTTGATGTGAAAATTAGGATAATCTAAATAATGTTATTAGTTGAGTGGATGCATATTTTTTAATGCTTATTAATGGAGTATTGTATGTGTCCTATAATGTTGTATTCTTTTATCCAAATAATATGACGAAGTTGTTTCACGCTATTAAATTTGGATAAATTTATCCTTATCGAGTATATAGTGTCTCCATTGGATGATGCGTACGTGTGGAATATGCATGCGCTTAATTAGTTATCGATCTCAATTGCATTTAAAAGGTGGTGTTATCAATGAGTGTATGTTACATCCGTTCGGTGTAAAGTGAAGCGCATGCATTACGCCTTCAAAGTGTATCTGAGTACATATCTGGCATTTTTAAAAAAATCGTTGGAAGATATATATCTAATAATTACCCATACTATAAGTATTTAATATTCGAATTTCTCAAGTAGTTTTTGCAATTAATATTTGATTTGAAACATAACAAGAATAAATTTAAAATACTTCCTTTATTCCACTGTAATTGATTTTAGGTTTTTCGAAACACAACTTCAATCATCAATTAATGTATATTTGATTGTAGAAAATTACAAAAGAGTAACGTTATGAAAGTATTTTGAAAAACAAATTCAATTATATCAATTTTATATTTTTCGGACGAATGAATATAAAATAATTTGTAGTCAAGTTTGACACGCATTTCTAAAACGTCAATTAAAATAAAATAGAGTGAGTGGTTTCTTATAAATCATGTATAAAATATCTGTAATAAAAATAAAAAGATCAAATTGACAATTTTTTAAGAGTGGAAATATAAAATTGAAAAAATGAATATTACAATCCTTTCAATTTTCCCATTAGATACACATATAGCCCTGACCACACACAACATCCTAACGTGACCAAATTATCCTAACTATAAAATGGCGGCGGCGGTTGCTCTTTCTCCGGCCACTCTCCTCCGCCTGAGACCACTCTCCTCCGCCGTCCACTTCATCTCTCTCCACCGCATACCCACCCCTCCCCCTCCTTCCCCCCCTTTAAGACACCGCCACCGCTTCTACTCCACCATCTCGGCCACCCTCTCCCCAATCCAGACCCAACCCAATTCCAAGAAAGTTGGGGAGTTTAGGAAGAAGTTGAAGATTGCTGATGTTAGGGGCGGTAGTGATGAGGGGTTGGAGTTGTTGGGTCAGAGCTTGGTGGTTCAAGGGTGGGTTAGGACTCTTAGAGCTCAAAGTAGTGTTACATTTATGGAGGTATTTGTAGTTTAATGAGTTTATCATTGTAAATGTTTATTTGGGTTGATTGGTATACTTACTATGTCCCAAAAAGACTGTCGAGTTTCGAATTTTGATGATTATTTAGTATCTTTATATTTATTGTATAATATTGGTGAATAATATAGCAAGCGATAGTATTGAGGTTTCTTATATGTTAATGTTAATTTGGGTTGATTGGTGTACTTACTTTGCCCCGAAAAGATTGTCCATTTTGAATTATGATGGTTTAGTTTACATATCAATAGTAGTTTGCTATAGGTGAAAAAATATAGTAAAAGATAGCATTTTTAATTTGGTTTAGTGGTTCAAGGATTTGTGAGAACTCCTAGAGCTCAAAGTAGTGTTACATTTATTTAGGTATTTGTAGTTATGGCGACAAAGTTTGTTGATTTTGAGGATTGAAAATCAAAATGAACGATCCTTTTTGTCATTAAGAGAGTAAGTTTGATACTAATGTTGGAGATGTGCTAGTAACTCCTGCTTCTTAGTAAAGACAGGATTTTTATGATGTGTAGGTCAACGATGGTTCATGTCTTTCGAATATGCAATGCGTGCTGAATTCGGATGTGGAAGGGTATGATCAGGTACTGTAAGCAATAGTATTTTGAGTAGTTACTGCATCTTACAATGTGCATTGTTAAGGGTTCATTTATTATGAATTGATGAAGTTTATAATGATGTTTGATCAGGATTTTGCTTTTCTTTTTTTTCTTTAAGGTTTGTAGTAGGAATGTCCATTTATGAACTAGTAGTGAGTAATTGTTCCAGTTTAATCACAATTGTTATTTTGTAATCATGTAACTCTCATATTTTGACCGACATGGAAATTTGCATCTATTAGTTGGTTTATTGTAGAGTCTTCTCTTGCATTTGTGGTCCCGAGGGTTTATTACTTTTTTCCGACTGCTTCTGCCAAGTATTCTTCTTATGCATAAATATGTGTTCAAGCGGTGTTAGTACATCATGCATGTATTCTTGACATATTCTGTATCACATTTCCAGGTTGAGAGTGGGTTAGTCTCTACTGGTGCATCTGTTTGGGTACAAGGTATTGTGGTGAACAGTCAAGGATCAAAGCAGAAAGTAGAACTTAAAGTTGAAAAACTTATATTGGTAAATAACATCTTTCTATATTTCAGTTTATTGGGTAGCATCTCCTACAAGGTTGTTAATTAGAAGATACCAGCATACAGTGCTGGTTGACTTTGTAGCCCCTGTTTAAGTCTGTCAAAAGATTTCCATTCACAACAATGAATTGGTTCGACCGTAACTGAATTCATATTCTGAATATGCATCTGTGGCCTGCCCCATTGACTTTCGATCTGTTGACATGTAATTGCAGACTGAATCATGTTACAGCCCTAATAAGAAATAATTTCTGATTTGAGTGTTCTTTAGATTGGCAAGAGTGACAATACCTTCCCCATCCAGAAAAAGAGGGTCACCAGAGAATTTTTGAGAACTAAAGCTCATCTTCGTCCTAGAACAAATACTTTTGGTGCGGTATGCTTCTAATTCTATTTTATTGATTATCATAACATCAATGCCGGAAGAAATCTTGAATCATTATCCTTGAAGCATCTTATATTTCTCCAAAATTTTAACTGTTTAGATATGCACATCTTTTGTGTTATAATTAAGTTTGGCTCGATGAACTTCTTTTAGTAGTCATGGTGATATCTTGTTGGAGTGTAATAGGTAGCAAGGGTGAGGAATGCTTTGTCTTTTGCTACACACAAGTTTTTCCAAGAAAATGGCTTTGTTTGGGTCTCAAGTCCAATCATTACAGCTTCAGATTGTGAAGGAGCTGGTGAACAATTCTGTGTCACTACTCTGGTATGCCTGATTTCTTACCCCTTGTTATGAATGAAGGTTTCCTTGGAGATTAGTTGCATCTTTTCTTTTACCCATTTGTCGCGAATGTTCTATATTTGTCTTTCACCCATTTTTAGTCTGAGAGGCTGCTTCTTCCCTTTTTAGTCTGAGAGGCTGCTTCTTCCCTTCACTTGAACCTCTGGCCAACTTTCTGATTTATGGCATGAAAGGATGAGATACATGTTAGGATTTCTCGAGCCGTTTTATTACTTTCTCCCTTTTTTGCTGAAATTGTGACTCATTCCATAGACCTGTACTTCACAACTTCAGCAATATTGAACACTGATGCGAGCCTTTTTGGAAGAAACTACAATTAAATTAAAAGATCGCATGTTTACGTGATATGATGAACTTAGTACTCCATAGAGGAGTAAGGTAATTACTAAAAATTGTCAAGATATGCTGACGGAAATCACAGTATCATAGTGAAATATTTGGTCCTGACTCTGCTACATACAAAATGGATCAGTAGTCTCAGATATGATTTAGTAGCTGCTTCTTCGAGTTCCTCCGCCTGATGTGTACCATTGTTCTCTTTTAACCATTGAAACAGGAACAATTAGTTTTACTTGCATCTATGATTTGGAGTTCAAATTACTAGCAATCAGTAGTTGTTCCAAACTTTAAGATCTGGAAAGCCCCTGCTGAACTTAATTTTTTTTGTTCATGTGTCAGGTACCAAGCTCAAGAGATCCTTCTAATTCTCCTGTGTCTGCCATACCTACTAATGGTGATGGTTCAATTGATTGGTCACAAGTAAGTGATGTCAGAGTCTTGAAGTTTCCTCTGAGCATATTAAAAATTTATGCCAAAAAAAGGAATATGTTAGATCCATGGTTGCTAGGTTTTAAATGGTAATGGGTGACTAACTAATTTTTTCATGTGGCTAGACTCATAAAGCTATTTCCATCAGTGAGAGCTGACAAATCATCTTTTTTGTTTTTATTATGGTTCGATAGTTAGGATTTCGTTTCACTGTATAAGTTGGTATAAGGCATGGAAAACAGCTGAAACTAACCGAAGATGGAGTATGGCTGACATCAGTATATTTATTGGCATTGGGGCATGTTATTGCTCTGAGAAAAGTGTCGATTTTAATAAAGTCCTTCCATAGCTGTGTTGCGTCTGATGTTGCCATTTCTTGTGAGTATATTTAAATTCTAAGTTTAACATTGAGGTCACAAACATGCGATACAGTAAAACAATAAACATCCCACAATGCCTTTAAAGAGACTCTCACCTAGGCGAGGTAAGGAAGGGTCGGGTAATATGCAGGTTTACCTTTGTGATAACATAGAATTTGTTCTCTAATCGGCACAAGATGAAGTACAAACACTATAGACTACTTCACATAGATAAGAAGCATAGGTAATGTATACATGACAAATTTTACTTCCTATTTCTTTCCTGGAGATTCTCTGAAGCAATAAACTTTAATGAGGTTTTTATTTTAGTTATGTCTCTCCTATTATATAAAAAGGGACACTTCTTTTTCCCCGAATTTTCTGAGTTGAAGTATTAGTCATTGCTAGATGCCGAAGGGGTAGTTTTAGACCAGGTTATCATAGGATATTTTAATGCTAGGTGGGGATGTGGTCAATAGCTCTACCTTATTATGTTAGAGAACATAAATTATTAAATTCTCTAGCTTGCTTGTATTACATGACAGGACTTCTTTGGAAAACCAGCTTTCTTAACAGTGTCCGGCCAACTCAATGCTGAAACATATGCCACTGCTCTAACTGATGTATGCCCTTGTTCGTGCCATTCTAGTTTACATCTTTCTTATACCGTTCATATAATTGTATATTGTTCTCATTTTGCCCTTCCCATTTTTTTGTCTATGCCTCTTTCTAATTCTGCAGCACGTGCCACTTCTTTTCCCTTCTAAAATTGAATCAGTAACATTTATATCCATTAAACTGTTAAGCTCTCTTGTATATTCTGCCAGGTTTATACATTTGGTCCCACTTTTAGAGCCGAAAATTCCAACACTTCCAGACACTTGGCTGAATTCTGGGTATAGATTCTGTGCCACTCTTCTTATTCCCTTGATCTCTTTCATTTCATCGCTTTTTCTATTGCATAGCAGCTTTCTCTTGCACATATTATGTGAGAGATTGGTTACTAATGATCCCATCCCCTTTTTAAGATGATCGAACCAGAGCTTGCTTTTGCTGACCTAGATGATGACATGGCCTGTGCTACTGCCTATCTCCAGTATGTAGTATGTTACTCTTCACTTCTTGTTGGTTCTCATATGTCTGCAATGTTTTATTTCACTACATATGTAGGTTATCTCTTTTGAGCATTGTGATGTGATCTATTTCTTTTGGTGGAAGGTGAAATATATCCTAGACAATTGCCAGGAGGATATGGATTTTTTCAATACATGGATTGAGAAAGGAATCATCCAGAGACTCAGTGTATGCGATCTCTTTGCACCCATATTTTCTTTTGAACTATCAAACAATATGGCCTGGTTATTATTTTAATAGGAGTTTCAGCCAATTGTTTCCTAAGCCTTAGTTCACCTGTCATACAGAATGTTGCTGAGAAGAATTTTGTACAGTTGACCTACACTGATGCGGTTGAGCTTTTATTGCAATCGAATAAGAAATTCGAATTTCCGGTAATCTCTACCCTCTATTATATAGAATATAGTATTACGTGAAGTTGTGAAGATGGATATATATAGTTTAAGTACATCTGGATATGTATATATACTTGTGTGCTTCTGTCAACTTATTGAATTTTATATCTTATAGTTTGCACTCATCTATAGCATGTTTACTTATTTTTTCTTATTCAAGAAAGGCCTTCCTCTAAATTTCATGGTAAGAACAACTTCTAGTTCTCCGTTTAACGTTTCAAGATGCCTTGTATATCTAATAGGTCAAATGGGGATGTGACTTGCAAAGTGAACATGAACGTTTTATCACAGAGGAGGCTTTTGATGGTTGCCCTGTTATTATAAGGGATTATCCAAAGGTAAAAAAGGACTTTGATAATCGGCTTATTCCAAAATTTGTTAGTGAAACTGATGACTGGAACAAAACTGCAGGAGATCAAGGCATTCTATATGCGGAGAAATGATGATGGTAAAACAGTTGCAGCCATGGACTTGCTTGTTCCTCGGGTATTTCTGTTAACTCTTAATTCCTTTATTGTGATGCACATAGGAAGGATTGTTAAGGTGGCGATCTTTTTTCTATTTTGGGGGTGTTGAATCACTCTGGTAATGGCTAAATACCATATCTGCTACTTTTGTTCTGCAGAGCTCAGTCTTCCATGTTGATTTGTATAATGCCGGAATCGAATTAATTGTTTGCACGTCCTTAATTGATACTCAACATGGATGATAACTTCATGAACACGGCCTTCGGTTTCTTCATATATGAACACATGCCCATAGTAATCCATTTTACTGTGATGGGAACATGTCTACTATATATATGTTTTATTTTCCTTTTTTTACCGTTCAGGTTGGTGAGCTCATAGGGGGAAGCCAGCGAGAGGAACGGCTTGAATACTTGGAAGAACGATTAGATGACTTGAAACTAAACAGGGAAAGTTATTGGTGGTATCTTGATTTGAGACGTTATGGATCAGGTGAGACATCTGTTTCTGTTAGATTTGCTTTTCGGTAACCAAACAATGTGCTTTTTGTTTTAAACGTCCTGCAATGCCGTCTCTTCACTCTAAATTGATCTTAGAATATAAATACATCTAATGATGTGACCACCTCTTCTTCTGGCAGTTCCTCACGCAGGATTTGGGCTAGGCTTTGAAAGGTTAGTGCAATTTGCCACTGGAATCGACAACATTAGGGACGCCATCCCTTTCCCTAGAGCTCCTGGCTCGGCTGAATTTTGAAGTTGTGCACTATGAAATAATCTTAATTCTGCAAGGTGTGCCTGGGAATGTCAGACTGGAGCTCCTTGCAAACGCCACCATAGATTTATCAATTTGGGAAATTTTGACATTTATCTTACTGAAATTCTGAAACATGTACATCTGGAAACTTGTAAAGAGTATTGTTCGTAGAGAATTTATCAGAGCTTACCTCTTCAGCTGAATGTGATTTGTAGCCTATAATCTTTATGGTTCGGCACTTCAGTCGAATGTGTTTTGTTTAATAAAATTTGTGTTGTTCAATTCCAGTTCAGTGTGGCCAAGTGATCATCAATGTTTATAGGTATTACCATTGTTGACAGCGAAAACATTGTTTAAATCCAACGATGCACTTACCATTTCGATATTTTTGATGTGAAATTTTGTTAATATCAGAAAGAATCCAATAATCCCAAAAAAATGTTGTAGTTCGACCCCACGACATTGACAGGTTTCCCATGCAGTGTACACTAGAGGTGCTTGTAATGTATCTGTATAGGTTTCCCATGCATAGTGTACAATTGGAGACTCCCAAGAATCTACTTATCTACATAACCTCAATAAGCATGAAAAGATCTCTAGAAGCCGAGTAACAGATGAGCTGCTTATAATGTATCTGTATTGGCACTTTCTCAGAAATGAGTCGTTTACCTCACCATCCAAAAGGTACCTTCATTTCACTGATGCTTCATTCTCGACCAGGACTGATTCCTTTCCTATAGATATTGGAGATATAAACAACTCTACAACTTTGGCACAAACACATAAACTATACAGATTGTAAGAGATCAAACTAAACTGTTTGAGATATTTCAAGGATAAGTATATACAAGAATTGACCACATCGTATTACTATCACATAATTCTTCAATAACTATAAGAATTATTGCTTACCTGTAGTGCTGGTAAGAATGTGGGTAATCTGATCCAGTTTCAGTTTTTCCCTTCCCTCCAAATATCATTTTCCTCAAAAGTTTATTACACTAAATATTCTGAAAACGATGAAGATTCACTCACGGAAGCCTTGCAGTGTCTTAAGGAGGATTAACGAACACTAAAGAATCTTTAATGTATTACTATGAGACTCGGTATGCAGCATATTAGTTCAGCTCCACTAACTTATAAACAACTTCATGAAAAAATAAGGCAATAAGCCATTCCACTAAGAGGCTGGACTCATCTTAGTTCATCTCCTGATCTCCCCTCTCATATAATTAAAATTCGACATCATCACCATATCATAACATCCTAAAATCATAATTTCTATGTGCATGATCAGTATAGGATGTAATCATAAACACAAGGAGTCGGTCGAAAAAGATGATATTGCTCCCCTCCTAGAGGCTGGATCTAAGATGAAACATACAGTTTACACAATTAATACAGTTTAAGCAATTCAAATATCCCATCTGTGAATACCACTAACATAATTCCAAACAGCAAGTAATGATAACTCAAACAGTAAGTTTTCAATTATTTCGACATCAAGAACATAAATGATGAAGCTACAGATGGTATTAATCTAGCACGAGCTAAGATTAAATATAGTAGTAGCAATAAAACTGGTAGTGTTCAATCAAACCCGAGTAGGGATCATGCCAGCTTTCCTCGCATAGGCAAAGATACCGCCAGCCTCGATAACTGGACCAGCATCCCCGATAGGCTTCAATGTATACTCTTTCCCACTAGTATGATTAATCAACTTATTTTGTCCCACTTCAATAGTCACAACATCACCAGTCTTGCACTCCTCGCACAATCTACCCTCGGAATCAAACGGATAAATCTCCCCTGTTGCCACCGAGTTTCTAAAGAATATCCGGGCATAAGACTCAGCCACCACAGCGACAGTCCCAGCTGCACCTAGAGCCACTGGAGCATGCTCGCGGGATGACCCGCAACCAAAGTTGTCACCGGCGATTATAATGGCGTATTTGGATGTAAACTGGTCCGGCTCAACAAATCGGGTTTCATAAATGGAAGGAAGGCCGCACATGGCATATGAGCCAAGTTTCTTGTATTCTTCCGGGTTGGAAGGGACTAAGGTGAGGTACTCCGCGGGAATGATTTGGTCCGTATCAATGTTATCGCCAACAACATAGCAGAGGCCATGGAAGGTGGTGGATGAAGGGGTGGAGGTGGAATCCGCGGCACAGAACAATGGAGAGATATGCGGGCGGGCGTTTTCAGACTTGAAGGCTCTGAAAGGATGGTTAGGAGGGATTGAGGGGACTTTCAAGGAGGCGAGTGGGGAAAATGCAGCAGAACGCGGACGCGTAACCGTCAAGGTAGAGGTCGGGGTAGGACGGAACAAGGCTGAAGAAGCGGCCATGTGATGTGTCGACTGGCTCCGGAGAGGCGTATATAATTCTTCGTGTAGGAATATAAAACCCCAGCAGTAGCTAACTTAGGGCCTGCACAAGAGAATGAACATAACATTTTCGACAAATTACCAAACACATACTAAGCATTACTTTAGTGCAAAATAATTAGAAAGGTACAAAAATATTTCTAACTCCAGACACTAAACTCAAAGTCAAATCATCCTTAAGCAGTTAAGCAACAAACAATTTCACTTCACTTGTCTAACTATGAATTAAACAATTAAACAGATAACTGAACTCTTCAACCATGAGCACTAAACAATTTATTGATTTTTATGCTTTAGGGGTAATTTTGATGTCAAGATTTGTATTACATATTTAATTTCACAATGAATGATTAATTATACAAAATATAAATTAAGAAGTTACCATATACAATATAGGATTCAGAAATGAATTAGAATAGTGAAAATAAAGGAATGGGAAAAACCTGAGTTTTCTGAATATCTGGGTTGAGGAAGAGGTGGGTGGTTGAAGTGGTGATTGAAATAGATAGTTGTAGGTGGTGGCGGCGGGCTGGCGGCGGCACTAATTCTTTTACTTTGGAGAAGCCAGATGAGTTTAGGACAAATAGAGATAAAAGAAAATTGTTACTCCTTCGGGACTTTTTAATTGTGTTCCACAATTGTTACTATTTTATTTATCTTTACTTGAATATGAATTGAATTTATTATTTATGTAATTGTTGAATTCATGAAGAATGGATGATGAAACAAGAAATTTGCGAACTTTAGCCAAATATCACTAAATTAAATATATTTAGCATTTTAAAACTACATACAAAAGTTAAAAGAGAAACAAAAGTAATCAAAAAATATACTATTAGAAGTATTGACTGGTAAATAAATCGGAATTATCTCATTTTTGTTTGTTCATTTGACAAAAACGAATCAAAATTATATTTAGATTGTATAAGGTAGAAAAAAAATTGATGTTAGAGTAAACGAATTCAAAGGAAAGTGGAGGGAGTTTCAATTTATTTTCAACTATTTAATTTGGATATTTCATAGTAATTGGACAACAAATGATGATTATACTCCCTAAAATAGGTGTTAATGAATTTGTATACTGAATTTTAAAATTAATTGATTATAAATAAAAAATAAAAATATGTGAATAAGATTTAGGTTGCGTCTGGTATAGTGGAATGGAATGGTGTAGGAATAGAATAGACAAAGTAATGGAATAAACAAATGAAATGAATGAATTAATGAATTTTATTACTTTGTTTGGTATGTGAGTAGTAATGTGATTGAATTATCATATTACCCCCAATTTTTCTAATTTGATTACCTAGTAGGAGGTAATCATCCATTACCCTCAATTTGGGCGGAATGGTTATTACCTCAAATGAGGTAATTCAATTAACTAGGGAATGCAATCAAAATTCATTGATATCTACCAAACTAGGTACAGTAATACAAACTAATTTAATTCTATTCTTTCCTATCTCATTCCATTCCGGCGTACCAAGCACAACCTTAGATCTAGTATAACAGTGTGTTCTTATTAATATAATAGTGGTAAAATTCAAAAGGATTTTCATTATTTGGAGAAAATTCATGTCCCCCAAAATTTTTTTATCATCCAAAGTAAGCACCCAACAGTTAACCATAGTATTACTTAATTTTCCACTATGGGTTTATTTTATAATGCAAATTGCCCCTATCACTTAATTTTGATGTTGAATGTAAATCATTATTTAACATTGACAAATGAACAATTATATTATAAATAGTTGAAGATTATATAAAATACATAAATGAAACCATAGTCCATATACACTATTTAATTTAAAATAATTATCTAAAAAACAATAATTGTTCAATTTCTCCTTCATCAAGCATAACATCCAACATCTAGCTTAGCCTCCTCACATATCAATGCTCAAACAGTTCATTTTCCTTCTTCGTCAACGCATGCTGAAAGAACAAAAGAATTCGAACAAATGTCACATTCTTTTCTACTGGTCGAACAAAGTAATTCGAACAATAAAGACTTGATTCGAAATTCACTTCATTGCTAATTATAAAAAAAAAAAACTAACATTTGTTCAATCTGAAAACGTCAATATATATAAACATAAACAAAATTATCGATTTAATCTAAAAAAGAAAGCATATTCCATCAATTATATGACAATTTTATTTAATCACCTCCACAGCAGAAGCAGCAATAACAACAAGAGAAAATCAAGATGAAGTCTCTGCAAATTCCAGCAACACCACCTCCTCCATTTTCTTCATGTGAATTTCCATCGTTTAGTAGATTTTGGTGAATAGATTCACTGGTTTCTCCAGATTTTTCTCTTTTTTGTTTGTCTATCTTCATTTTATGAAAATTCCATTCAATTTTCTTCAAGTATTCCTTCTTGAAAGAGTCTCTTAATTTCATAGATGGCCATAGATGCATAATGATGTCGAGCTTCCCGAAACTGATTGGTTGAGGAATTTGATGGCCGCCTTCAATAATGAGCTCAGAATCGCTACAATTGTTGTTTAATAGTATAGGTACTATCGAGTCAATCGAATAGTCTAGTGGAAAAGACTCTTGCTAGTAACCAGAGTCAATTGAATAGTCTAGTAGAAAAGACTCTTACTGGTGACCAGAAAATCATCGAAACTGATACAGAAAAAAAAATAGTATAGGTACTATCAATAATATATTTGAAGTATTAACAAAACTTAAAGTCATAGGTTTGAATATTTTTATTATTATATAAATTAGCGATAATGTGAATTTTGAATTTAGGACTTTCTGATCACTAGCATGAGACTTCATATAACTTATAGGTTTGAATTAGGTACCTTTCTTACAAAATCGTCACACTAAAAAGGGCTTTTAAATTCACCCCAAATCAATCATTTAATTTAGTATCAAATTTCAATCAAGAGTTTCAGTTCGAAACGCTAGCTCTAAAATCAAGAATTATGCATTTTAGAGCTCAAATTTGTAAGCAGTTGGGAAAGAGAGGTTTAAAGAATGCTGATTACTGGTTCAACTCAATCAATTTAAGGTGCTCTTTTTGTTTTTCCGTCTAATGTTCCCTTTTTTAGCTGTTTATTGGTTGTTGGCTAAATATAATAGATGTTACTGATCTTTTGGTGTAACTCAATCAATTTGAGGTGCCCATTTTGTTTTTTCATCTAAAGTTCCATTTTTTAGCTGTTTTTTAAGTTTTGGGATTGGTTTCGGTTGATTGTAGTAGTTTTTATTTGTTTTCTTAGTGCACCTTATTCAATTTGAGGTGCCCTTATTGTTTTTTGCTCTAAAGTTTCATTTATTAAACCTGTTGTGTTGGGCTTTGGGTTGTTGGTTAATTGTAGTAGCTTTTATTGATTCTATTGTGTAACTCAATCGAATTTAAGTGCCATTTTGTTTTTTGCTATAAAGTTCCAATTTTTAGCTGTTTTTGGGTTCGTTGTTTGTTGATCACTTGATTGTAGTAGCTTTTATTGATTTGTGTATTAAGATGATGCATGTTTCGTATGTGGTCACTCCTTAGAAAGTTAGAAAGTCAGACTTGGGATACTAATATGTTCGAGCCTTCGAGGATTAGTTACGTTGTAGTGATTAGGGTACTTGATGTGATGGATTCTTGTTGAATTGATTATATTGTTCATGCGAATATCACTGTTTATTTACCGATTAGAAAAGACTGAGATTTGGTGTAGTATTGTGTTGGAGGATTAGTTTGGCGATTCGTCAGCAATTGATGTGATGTTTTTGTTGTTCGATTGAATATAGTTCTATGCAAATACTACTGTTAGATTTCACCAAGAATTGCATGTAGCAAAGAGTGATAAAAAAGTTTAAAACTTGTATATGAAAATGGATCCATAGAGCCACCTTTTGATTTCAGAAGTATATTAGATTTAATGATTTTAATGGAAGTTAGTTCTCATCATTGGTCTGCAGATCTATTAGTACACTCCCTTTCGCTTCCGTCGAGGTTGAGAAGATCTCAGGTTCCCAGCCTGCTGAAGTACAGAATTTGGGTGAGTTGCTCATTTGACATTACTCTGCAGATTATGATTCCTTTTATGTTGATTTTGCTAACATCTCTAGGAGATAAAATCAGTAAATAAAATTCAATATTAGTGGCATGCTTAAAGGTCTATTATAAATGATGGAAGTAATTTACATGTCAGTGTTTAAAAAAAAAAGAAAAAAAATTTTACATGTCAGTGTTTGTTAGGCCACTTTAGTTGGATGCTGATTGGTAGAAAGGCATGGGCGGTCTGTTTATACTTCTGCATTTTTTGTCCAGAATTTAGCGATCTGCCTTTTTTCCCATGAATATAGTGTGGTGGGGAGAATCATTGTCATGGGGAGCCTTAATTCTTTCTCCTCCCCGAGCAATACCCACCCAGAACTGGAATAAGAACTCGCTTATAAGTAAACTGAAAGATCTTGCAGCAAGACGTAAGTTAGATGATTTAACTGTGCACACATTTTTTCATCTTTCTTGTGTGTTCGATTGTATATTTCGATGACTACCCTTCTAATCTGATGAATGATTTGGAAATTAGTTTCATCTATGATACAAGTCTACTATATTGCATACAATTATTAATTACACTACTCAATTAGTAATACTCTTTCATTGCCATTGTGTATTATCTGTGCTAAATTGGTTGCAATATTGATAGCGTTATTTCTGGTCGTTGATTTGATATTCTACATTTCATTCTGAGTGATCTTATTGGTTTTGACTCTGATATCATTCTTTTTAGCTGTTCATTGGTTAATCTTCATTCTATTTATCTTTTTAGCTGATAAATTTGAACTTTGTGTTGTTGTATATGAATCTGTGTGATTCTATGCTTCATCATCAAACTCTTTAAGTGCAGTACCATGAGTTGAATTATTACACAAGTCTACAAATACCTTAATACCGAAATATAACGTTGATGAATGTATTGTTAGCTACCCCATCGTTTATAATTACTATCATTGTAGACAAAAATACTGGACTAATTTGAATGTGTTCATAAACAAAAACTGAGTATGTCAATATTCTGTCCCTATCGACTGGTACTGCTTGATGCTCAGGCCTTTTATTTTATTTTTATGTTATTAAAGTTTTTTAATCTTCCTCAGTACATATTCTTAACTTACTGCAAAACATATAGGATCAAAATATGATCTCAGCACCATAAAAGATGAACTCCAAGGTAAAGCCTATCGGATGTTGTTGCGAACAACTTTCGATAGCCAAAATGAAAATAAAAAAGAGATGGTTATCGCTGCCTACTATGAGGATAACATCCATACAACCCAAGGATATGCTGAACAAAAACTCTCCATTGCTGATGGTACAGAAGATATCGCCTTTGAAATATGAGAGATATCAAGCTAAATACTGGGTATGCCACCTACAATGAGTTGTGTCTATATGTAGACATACCTTTATATAGCAAGTGCAATATTGATAATTACAATTACATTTATTCTTAACAAGTTCTCCGACAAAGAAATTACTAATGCTCAAAGATGACAAACTGATGGTGTTGGAAGCAGCAATTGGTCTGTCTGAGCGTGACCAAGCAAAAGGCAGTTTCCGAGTACTTGCAAGGTCAAACAAAAGCCTATCATATTGAATGTCCCATACTGAAGGTGTATATATTTTTATAAATGTTAAGCGCCCTGTATTGAGTATCTGATATTCAAGGTGTATATGTTTCCATAAAAGTAAAGCACCATGTATTCATACCTTAAATTCAAAATGTATTTATAATTAGTTAGTCCCAATGAGAAATAAACACATTCCCGTCTTTAGACGGGCACCTCTTACTAGTAAAAGTTAAAATTATAGAAAACAACTAAAAGATAACGGTGGTATTACTAATGTGCTTAATGGAAGGGCTTCTTAGCACACAACGAAAAAAGATAAGTGAAATTTCACTAAAATGTCAAGACTCCTTTTTTTTATATAATAAGAGATATATAATATTTAAATATAATAATTATTAAATATTTTTAATTTGTTACATTTATGATTTAATTCCTATTCAAATTATCAAAGAATACAAAATTATAATAGAAATTATATGTATAATATAATAGAAAAAGTAAACATCAACCTGATTACAAATTTTGTATCCTGTGGGGAATATTGTTTGTTTCAATACAGATAGCATCGTGCAATGATAATGCAACATCTAATTCCACTACGGCATTAGCAATTTGACACAAGTAATATTCAGTTTATCAACTTGTAATGGTTCCCCTATGGCATTAGCAATGGCTAATCGGATCCAAACTGGAGCCAATAATAATTCTTTAAGAGAAGAAAAATCCGCTTTATTCTTTTGTGAACAAGGATGAGAACACTATACACCAGTACACGTGCTATTTACATACTTACATTATTACATATACAAATGAACACACCTTTTCTACAACAACATGATTATATAGTTATAAATAGTTGTTAAAGGACAATTGATATTAAATTGAAGCATGGTACAAACCCAAGATGAAGCCGGAAATCGCAGACATCCACACACACAAACAAGACAGCCGGAGTTTTGGGAAGAAAATGTCTTTGCCAAACTCCAACGAAAGTCAACAAAACGCCATAAATGATGTCCAATCCAACCCAAAACGGGGAAAACGAGAAAAACGGAAAAAATAGTTTAATATGAATTAACAATAAATAGTTTTCAACATATTTTAATGCGTCCATTTGACTGGAATAGCAATTCTTTGATTAAGTGTTATTATGCACTGGTAAGACATCCAACCTAGTTGGATGCTACAAGAAGCTGCCATCTGGGTTTGCCAAAAACTACCCAACTCAAAAACAGCAACAATAAAATTACAAAAAATTCAAACAAAACCAACAAATATCCAACTCAGAAAAACAATAAAACAGTAGAGCTGGAAACAATTACAAAAGTAAAGGGTTAAAACTCTAATTCAGGAAAAATATGATTAAAAAAAATCAATTCCCGAAATTAGGGTCCTTTGAAGAAATGATTATGGGAAAAAGTGGGAAAATGACCGGCACTATCGGTTCTTACCCGCCGCTTATTTTTCGTAAGACCAATCCGTTTCATATCCAAATAACCGAAACCGACCCGATCGGTTTTAAAACCGAAAAAACCCAGCGGTCTTGGATCGGTTCGGTCTCGCCTCGGATTAAATCCACATCCATTGGTAGCCCCAGTAAGAGTACGATCTGAGGGTGGAGCAACTGATGTCATGTTAGCAGACAAGATCAAATAACATATCAACAAATAAAAAATAAAATTGAAGAAATTTATGGGTTTTGATCAGAAATGAAATTTGATCCATATCCATATTCGTAGCCCTATGAAAGAGTACGATCTGAGGGTGGGGCAACTGATGCCATGTTAGCAGACAAGATCAAATAACATATCAACAAATAAAAAATAAAATTGAAGAAATTTATGGGTTTTGATCAGAAATGAAATTTGATCCATATCCATATTCGTAGCCCTATGTAAGAGTACGATCTGAGGGTGGAGCAACTGATGCCATGTTAGCAGACAAGATCAAATGACATATCAACAAATAAAAAATAAAATTGAAGAAATTTATGGGTTTTGATCAGAAATGAAATTTGATGGAGAAGGAGGTTTTGGAGGCTATCTATAGAGAGATTATATTGGGGTTTTGCAAGAACCATAGAGAGACAGAGTCGTTGTGTGGTTTTGATCAGAAATGGATTTTGATGGAGAAGGAGGTTTTGGAGGCTATTTATAGAGATTATACTGGGGTTTTGCAAGAACGCGAGAGAGACAGAGTCGTTATGTGGTTTTCATATTGGACTAGGTTCATTTTAATGGCCGCATAGTCAACTCGGCTGCTAAAGTTACCATTGTGCCCCTTGGGAAACCAACATTCTGAGTCTATAAAAAAAGGGTGCAAAACACTTCGAAAATCAAACTTTCTGTAGTGTTTACAAAAGGGTCCAAAAAACTTAAAAACCTATATTTTTGCTAGTGAATGAAGGAAGAATGATGAAAAGTTTTGTTTCAATCTTCTTAGTTTTGTTTTTAGTATATTCGGGTGGCGTGATAATGGAAGATCTCACTGATTGTATGAAAAGTTGTTTAAGGATTTTTAAATCACAAGAACACATATTTGATATGTGCACTGTGGAGTGCAACCTGATAGGCTCTATTAAAAGATTGATGTATAAACTGATGACCTTTAGCTACGCCCTTAGCTGTACGGCGGTCATTGTAGCCATCAATAATCTGCTCGCTGATAGATGAGAGTGTAATACATATCTTATTGAATCTTTATCTTCAATCTTTATCTTCAATTCAAGTTAATCATATTATCATAGCAGATCGGAATCGTCATGAAAATCACTGTTATGACCGCCGATGAACAACCCAATAACTAACGTTAATTATAATCATCTCTATCTCAAGCAATTCAAGTTAATTGTTGAACCATGTTGAACAAGCATCAAATAACACGTGGAAGCCAGGCTGAAGTTAGTTACATTGAGTAGTTAGAGTAGTTAGAGCTGTTAGTCAGTTAGATATCAGAGTTAGTTAGGCTAATCATTTGATGAGAGAGAATAAGTGGGTGATGAGTTGTATCTATATATATGGCCAAGTGTACAAACAGTTTAATTAATGAGATTCAACATCATTCCCAAATTATGCTTTCTCCTTTCCCCAAATCAATTCAGTTAGAACCCTAAACCAAATCATTCACTAATCATTCAAAGATCATCTCATCTAGATTCGATTAACAACATATAACATGGTATCAGAGCTCGGAGATGATAATGATCATGTTCAGTTTCATGAAAATCAACACGGTGATGATCTGCACAATGAAGTGCCACCAATGTTGAATTTTGACTCACCCGTTGACTTTCCAAACTCCGATCCTTTGCAGCTTCATCACTCAGATCACCCAAACTATATGCTATCCACTGTGTTGCTGAATCAGAATAACTTTCACCATTGGAGGAGGTCAGTTGAGATATCACTAATGGCTAAAAACAAAATAAGCTTTGTTAATGGTGAGTTTGTTCGTCCGATGGAGCCGAAAATGGCAGCTCAGTAGGATAGGTGTAACGGAATGGTCATAGCTTGGTTGTTGCACTCTGTGGAACGAGAAATTGCTGAAAGCATCATCTATTGCAAAACAGCAGCTGAGATGTGGTATCAGCTTCAAGTAAGGTACTCCCAAACCAATCATGCGAGGCTTTATCAGATCCAGAGAGATTTGGCTTTGATTTCACAAGGAAATCAATCAATTTCAGTGTATTTCACTCAGCTGCAGAGGTTGTGGGATGAGTACACACATGATTGAAAGTGTGGACTCAACAGCAATGTTCATGAGCAAAGTGTTGCAACATCAGCAGATTATGCAATTGCTGATGGGGCTTAATGATTGTTACACTGCAGTAAGGGGTTCAATACTCATGATGAAGCCTTTTCCACAGATCTCAGAGGTCCTGCAGATGCTGCTTCAGGAAGAAAAGTAGAGGGAGATGTCTCATACTCCTCAGGTAGCAGCAGATGCTTCTGCTTTCTACACACAGGACTGGTAACTATGGGAGAGGTAGACCTGGATTTCAGTCTCAAAGAGGAAGAGGAAACTACTCCAATGTGTCAACTGAGAATCAAGGCAGAAACAGGTTCTACTGTGAACACTGTAAGATTCATGGACACTCAATCCAGAGGTGTTTTAAGATTCATGGCTATCCTCCCAACACTAAGAGAGTTGCAGCACAAGCTGGGGATAAGAGCATTACTAAAGCTCAATATGATAAGCTGATGGACATGCTGAGCACAAACAGCATCTCAAATTCTGCTGGTGAAGCCTCAGGATCTCATGCTCTAATGGCAGGTAAGTATTTAGGTTTTGTTGTTCAAAATGTCTCTCATGTATGGATCCTTGATAGTGGAGTCACTGATCATATTACTCCTAACCTCTCTTTGTTTCAAACCTATCAAAAGCTTAGTATTGATAGTACTATTACTATTCCAGATGGCTCACAAATTCCTATATCTCATATTGGCACTATTCAATTATCTAATCAGCTTAGTTTGAACAATGTCTTACATATACCTACTTTTCAGTATAATCTCATCTCTATAAGTAAGTTGTGTGCTGATTTGCAAGCTAATATTGTTTTCAAACATGACTGTTGCTTGCTTCAGGACTATTCACTGAAGGAACCTACAGTGCTTGGTAGGAAGTATATATTTCCATTTTGTTCCCATAACTACCTTACTTTTGCAAGTTATTTTTTAAATTTTTATCTTTTTAATTATGCTTTACAATTTTATTTTTTTAATTTACTCTGTAAAATCATGTTTTGCCAAGAAATTGAACTTCAATTTTTGTAGTTTACAAACAATGTTTTGACATTATAAGTTCTTATAAAAGTTAACCGAAATCATATACTATGAAATTAATAAACAAATTTACACAGGCTGGCACTGTGTACAAATAACTAGTTAATTAATAATTCATCATCATGTTGATGTACTTCATTGATATTAGTTTGTTATTTTTTTTGCCAAGTGCTATGAGTTATAAATTACAAAAACATGAAATTTTTAATTAATTTAAATGGGGTCTGAGCCCACGATAATAAACAATTTCTTCTTAATTATTTTAATTATGAAAATTCTTTTTGTGGATATTACTCCACGTGAAAAGATTCGGTGCATCAATACTTCGGTGCACCCGGTGCATCAAGTACCCATTTAAAGGTTTTACGTGGGTACTGTACCCACTTGAAACTTCATCATTGGTACTTGTACCCAAATTGTACTATAACAATGGTACAATACCACATATTTATCAATCCAAAATAAATATGTGGTATTGTACCATTGTTATAGTACAATTTGGGTACAAGTACCAATGATGAAGTTTCAAGTGGGTACAGTACCCACGTAAAACCTTTAAATGGGTACTTGATGCACCGGGTGCACCGAATTATTGATGCACCGAATCCGGACTCTTACTCCACATCCAAGTAACCGGCATGAAATTATACAATGCAAAGACATGTTGAGGATATACTTGTCAAATTAACTAATTTTTTAATCAAGTGTAAATGTTTAGAACGATAAGTTAAAAAATGAAGGTAATAAATATTGCAGGTGTAAAATTTATGTGAAATTGTCATATCACACAAAAGTTAACTAGTAATAGTTGTTTAAAGATTGTCATGTATTCAGTGTTTTTAGTGTAAATTGAATGCATCCAATCTCATGAGAAAAATGAGTCATATACATTTGCATCGTGAAAATAGTTTTTTCCGATGATATATGAATGAGAAAAGGAATGTGATGCTTAAATTTGAGAGAGTTGGGGTAGGGGGAGCCGGGGAAGAGAAACTAAGATCGATCAATGGCAAATGACATCCAAATAATTGTTCAACAAAAACCACTCCGCCTTGTTTCACAATTGTTGTCAGTTGTCAGCTTCTTCTTGGTATAATCAAGGTTGACATTTATGATTACTTCCTATTTTTGACGTTTTTAGAAGTAGTGTGTCATAAGAATAAATTATGTTTAATTATATACATTGCTTGTTTATATTAAATCATGTACTATATTAATTGGTGGCAAAATTCATGACATGCATGCACTATTTTTTTTAAAACAATAACATTATCACTTTTTTGTTCTCGTTTTTATATGTCATCACTTGATTACTAAGTAGTGGACAACATTTTAGATATAGAGGCCAGGTAGTAAATAAAAAGGTCTGAAGAAGAATAAAAAAATTCGTATTTGTCTCGTTACTAGAGAAGTAGAGATAGCATTTAGCTAGGGATGAAATGTAAAATAATACTCCCTCCGTCCCTTAATGATTGGTACATTTTAATTTTTTATTTTCAATAAAATACGATTTCAAACATAAATATCTCCTATTCTACATATGAAAATATTATAACAAGTTGATATTTTAAAAATACATATTGATACGAATCTAACAACATATCATATGACTATATTATTTCTTATTGGTTAATGAGAATTATTGATTATAATTTTTAAAGTTTGATTATGTAAAGTCAAAATGTACCAATCATGTAGGGACGGATGGAGTATATTTCTATAATTGTTTTAAAAAGTTTAATTTATGTCCCCTTTGTCAATAATTCTTTGACATGATGAGTTGTAAATTGAAGGATGCGTTCTAATGATAATGTAACAAAGGAAGAGGACTAACGATATGGAGTTTAGAATTATGGTGCCAAGCTAATTCCTTGGTATTGGATACCAAATAAATTTTAGCCATTGATGTACTTATTTAATCAGATTTTTAATCTAATGGTTATAATCACATAAGGGTAAGATTGGAAAAGTCAATGACCAATTAAAAATGAACACCCCTCATGCCCCCTCCCTCCATTTTTGCTCACGTACTTATTAGCGTGTCTATATTACGTGATTTGCTATAATTGTTTACTATTTTTTCCTTTTTTCTCTCTTTCTTTTCCATTTTTTTGCATTTGTTTTTCGTTTGCCTTTTTCCTTTTATTTTTTCTTGTATGTTAATGATTTTAAATTGACAACAACATTCTCATGTTATTTTTCCCAAGCTAAACAATAAGCAAATAGAAAATTCTCATCATTGAAATTACTCAAAATCGACATTACTCTTTTTTTGTCATGTTAAAAACTGTTAATGTTTGCGTGCAATTAAAATTAATTGTTGAATAATCTACAATAATCTATGGTTTCTCTTTTTTTTCCTATATCGTTGAATTTTTTTCTGTATTTCTGACTTGAGTTGTAATTAAATTAAAAGTTATAATTTCCTAAAAACATTAATTGGGTGTCGTGAAATTAAATAAAATTAAAAATTGACATTTCAACATTGTGAAGTTAAATCAAAACTTGAAGTTTCTTAAAAATTTCAACATATTATCATTTCCAAGTTAAACAATATGCAACTCTCAAACTTAATGGATATATCACAATAATCACAATCTACCTATATAGTGGTTATATCACAGTAACCAAATATAGTAATGACATGGTTTGTGGTGTTCAAAAAGGTATATGTAGCTTGTGCTCTATACATGTCGCCTATATTTCTTTTGGTCTTGTATCAACCTTTTTAGATGATGGCGCCATTAGGATTCTGGACAAAATAACATAAAAATATGTTTAGCACATAATATAGTCACATTATAACATAACACAATATAACACATCAGTGAATATACCTGCACATATAACACATAACATGGAAATAACCGTCACAGTAACCGTAATATAATAGATGGATGGTTATTTCACAAGAACCACAATCAAATAACCTACAATAATAAGAAGGTAATCACAATATAATAGTGGCATGGTTATCATAGAGTAACCACCACTCAACAGCATACTATTTAGGCAAGTAATCACAAACACACATACAAAATGAAACTAAACAAAGTGATCCTCAATAAACCAACAAATATGTTCACTGCAGTACATCGATGAAACAAAAAATGAATATAAACTACATAAACAAAACAATAAACAAATGTTAGTTCCAAGTAACCACAATATATCGTTTTATGGTTACTTCTTCGTAACCACAAACACATAGTTAAGAAGATTAAAAACAAAATGGTCCTAAATAAATTAATAATCCAATAAACATGCTCACAAACACATACTACCTCCATCCCTAAATGATTGTCACATTTGACTTTTGGTGGTCAATAAAACACGATTTAAAACATAAATATCTCTTATTCTACATGTAAAAACATTATAATAAGTTGATATTTCAAAAATATATATTGAGACGAATCTAACGAGGTCCCACAAGACTATATTATTTTTTATTGTTTAATGAGAATTTATGATCAAATTTTATTGTAATTGACCACAAAAGTCAAAATGTGACAATCTTTTAGGGACGGAGGGAGTAATATTTTGTTGTGATTAATTTTACACACAATCAGGTGGTTAAGGCGGTGTAACAATGAAAATTTCACTTGAAGCGCTTTCTAACATCGTAAATTTCGATTATCTACTTCAAAATTATCAAATTTCCAAAACATAACTGAAATTAAAACTACCCAAAATTAAAAATTCTCAAAATTGAATTACCCATAACCAAATTTAAAAATTCTCAAAATTGAATTAACCATAACCAAATTTAGATTACCCACTTCAAAATTATCAACAAGTTGTAATGTTATGGTTTCTAACATCTCAAATTTTCATTACCCACATCAAATTATCAAAATCAAAATTAACAATGAAACTACCCAAAAATAAAAAATTCTCAAAATTTAGATTACCCATAACCAAATTTAGATTATCAAGTTGTAATGTTATTGTTTCTAACATCTCAAACTCGCGAAAAAAAATATTACTAAAAAATTCGCAAGTTGTAATATTATGGTTTTTTAAACATAACAATGAAAAGGTTTAAACTTTACCTTCTAATAGATGTGATATGCGGTTTTGATGATGCGTGAAACTTGTAGGGTTTGAAGAGCAAATTGTTTGGAGAAGAAGAAGAAGAATCGTGGAGGAAATTGGTTTTGGAGGAGAAGATGAATAGTGAGAGCATATTATTTTGCAAATATGAATTAGTTTTAGTGGGGTGAAAACTGGTAGGGCTTTAGAGAATAATGGTTTTGTTAAAATGACTAATAAGACATTTGGTATTGGAGTACCAAATTATTTTTGGTACCACAAGTCATTATGGTAGTTGACATTATTTCAGAAACTATTATATTACATTAATAAAAAAGAACTTGTTAAAATTATGTAGTTGACATTAATAAAAAAGAACTTGTTAACATAAAGTAAAATAAAAAATGAATAATGTAGAATTCATATTTATTAAACATTAAACAGAAATAAATGAAAGAAAATTAAAGCTATAGGCCGCCTAATGTATAAATAAAGTTGTATGTGAGACCCCGAAGACCTTTTTCTCACGTTGACTTTGATGTGAATCCATCTCCGTCTCTTTCACATCTCTCAAACTATTCCATAGATTCATCCATTAAACCTATCGGTACGATTCTCCCAGAGTTTTCAGATCTCAATTTATATAATCAATTCCAAAATCCACATATAATTCAATTCAATTCAATTCATTCATATATTGCCGATTTTGTTTATTTTCCCGTATTTTCTTTGGTTTTTTCTTCATATTCCAGCTTGAAAAAGCGCTGAAACTGAATTGAAATTGAGTCTGGAGATTTGAAAATCAATTGTACAATTTTTGGACAATCCAGATGCTATTCAATTGAATTGATTCAATTTTTGGACAATTGGATTTGGTAATTGTATTTTCCTCTAAATTGTTTTCTTTTTTGTTTTAATTTGCTGATTAGGAAGCTAGTGAATTTGAATTTGAGTGCGTAGAGTTAAAAAATGAGATTACAAAAATCCAGATGCTATTCAATTGAACTAATTTAGTTTTTGCCAATTTGTTTTGGTAATTATATTTCCTCTGGATTTGTTATTTGTTGAAATTGTTGAACGAATCAATTCAATTATATTTGTTTTTCATAAACAGCTAAAAGTTGAGATTGAAATCAACATGCTATTCGATTGGTTTTTTTCCTTCAATTTTTGGCAATTTGTTTTCGTAACTATACATCCCCCTATCTTTTTGTTTGCCAGTTAAAATGAAATTGAGTTGGTATAGTTGAAAATTGGAATCATGAAAGTTCACATGCAATTTGATTATTGAACTGATTCATCTTTTGGCAATTAGTTTTACTAAGAACATTTGTTCTCTAATTTTTTTTGTTTAATTTTGTTGAATTTGCAGATTAGAAAGGGAGTGAGAGTGAAATTGTGTGTATAAAAGGAATATGTCGATTGAAGATGTAGAGGAAGGGTTGGATTACTACGCGTTTGATGATTTCGAGATGGCTGATATGGAGGATGATATCTATTTCCGCGGCAGAGTGTTAGGTGATTCAGATACTGATGAGGACGATGAAGTTGACGATGATCATAACCGCTTTGTATGTGAAATTATTAGTTATCTGTTTGTTTAAGATATTTAGTTATTTACAGGTTTATGTAGTTTGAATTTTGATAGTTGCCTTTTTTTTCTGAACTGAAATAGTTGTGCATATGTGGTATACTCTTGTGAACGTGAAAAGATAATAATTTTTAATCTACTTTATTACTAACATGCTTATTTTGATTCACATATTTCAATTAAGATAACAAAATTTGTTAATTTTGATCATTGAAAAGCAAATTAGATGATCATTTAGATAGAGGTAATATTCGTATTTGTTTGCTTTTATATGATTTGAATTTCTATGTCGGGTTAAAAATCTGATCTTTTATTAGTTTTGTAACAGATTATCTAATTGCAATAGTGGTAGTCTGATGCCTTGTGTAGATAACAAGCTGTTCTAAATTCGTAAACTAAAATTGTTTCGGTCTTCGAATGGACCTCTAATGTTTGCATCTCTGTAATGTAAACAAACTTTTTGATTCAATATCTAAAAGATAACTGTTGCGACTTTTGAACTTTTTGATGATGAAGTTTCATCATGAGAGATGCCCACCAACACTTACACATCAACATGCTTACACTTACTCTTAGCAAAATGTACAATTGCGCATATGTTAGTTTTTTAAAATTGGATAGTAGTAGTTAATTTGTTATGTTGGGTCTATCTGGAAAGAGTCTCTATGTTATCACAGGGTTAAAGCTGCCTACCTCACCGTCTTTACAACCATTGTTTGATTGGGGTAATTGGGTGTTACAGGACAAGAAAATAAGTGATACAACTGCTGCTGAGGCAAAAAAAGGGAAGGATATACAAGGGATTCCATGGGATATACTTAGTGTTTCTCGAAATAAGTATAGACAGACTAGACTAGAGCAGTACAAAAACTACGAGAATATACCTTTATCAGGAGATAGTTCTCAGAAGGTAGATCTAGTTGTTATGATTGATTGTGATCCGAAGTTGCTTTTTCTTCTATTGAATTAGTCTCATCTCTTTTATTGTCTAGGACTGCAAGCATACAAGGAAAGGAGGAAATTATTATGAGTTCTGGAAGAACACAAGATCTGTGAAGTCAACAATCCTTCATTTTCAAGTAATTATTTTATAATTTCTCGTTCTCTCTTGCATAGAAATACTAGCTTTGCATATATGTGAGGTCACTTGGGTGTTTGCCTGTTATGTTCAGCACAAAATAGTACTCCCTCCATCCCTTTATTTTAAAACCATTTTGACTTTTTGGGTCAAACTTCGAAAATTTTGACCGTAAATTTTTATTAACCGATAAGAAATAATATAGTTATATTGGATCTTGTTAGATTCCTCTCAATATATATTTTTGAAATATCAAGTTCTTATAATTTTTATACATGTAAAATTAAAAATATTTACGTTTTAAGTCGTGTCTCGGATACCGTGAAAAAGTAAATGGTTCTTATAAAAAGGGATGGAGGGAGTAATAATTATTGTATGTTGTGTGACCGTATAACATGAATAGAAGTGAATGATATTTAAGTTACATAAATCCACTAAATTCATGTTCACATAAAACTAAATATAAAAATTTACTTTACACAATTGCACATGTAAACTTTCTATTTGTGTGTCACGTACCATGCCACCAATTGGCATGAGGATCCAAGCCGCTTTCATATTTTGACATATATTTAAGAAAGCACCTTTGAGTTCCGTTGTCTCATCTGTATTTTCATTCATGATAATTCGGACAACATAAAACAATGTTGCTTATTTCATTTATGTACTTGTCTGGTTTGCAGCTGAGGAACTTGGTTTGGTCTACATCAAAGCATGATGTCTATCTCATGTCACATTACTCAATAATCCACTGGTCTTCTCTAAGTTGCAAAAGAACTGAAGTTCTTAATGTTTCTGGTCATGTTGCCCCATCTGAGGTGGGTATATTAGCGGGATCTTCCAATTCAATTGATAAAAAATGTTCATTATTTCATTTTGGACTCTAATGAGTTCACTCTTAATGACTTTTTAAAGAAACACCCCGGAAATTTGCAAGAAGGATTTACCGAAACACAAGTAAGCACACTCTCAGTACGTGACAACTTGTTGATTGCTGGAGGATTTCAGGGTGAACTCATCTGCAAGGTACGTACTCCTTCGTGGTTTCTTCAATACTTCAATTGTGTCAATTCTGTCGCATCCGAGTAAATTTGATATTTTTATATGGTCTAGGCAGTTGAGTCGTGTACTTGTGAATTGATATTTGGGAAGAAAGTATTTTAGACCTTCAGCCTTTCGTCACATTTTGGGTTCTCATAATAATAAAATCCAATACGACTTCTTTGAAAATTTTCTACTTGTTCTTGTGTCGTCCTTTAAGATGCTGATATGTTGTTTTTACTTTTGTACAGTTTTTAGATCGACCAGGTGTTAGCTTTTGCGCGAGGACAACCTATGATGATAACGCCATAACAAATGCAGTAGAGATCTACAATTGTTCAAGGTATTTTCTCCTCCTGCTAATACTACTTTAGTTCGAGACTAGAAGAGCTTAGGAGTCCATTTAAATTATGGTATAAGTGCATGCTTAATCAAATATTCTGTGCATGATCAGTGGGGCACTTCGTTTCATGGCTTCAAATAATGATTCTGGAGTTAGAGACTTCGACCTTGAGACGTTTCAGCAGTTGAAGTGCTTCTGCTATCCTTGGCCTGTGAATGTGAGTTGTTGTTTGTTTGACTAAGGGTTTTCAATATGCACACTTCACCTAATGATATTATGTATTGGTTACGATATTGTTGAGAAATTTGCTTGTCTTATCAGCAAAGAAGTTATAGATCACTTCAATGGGGCTATATATTCTTATTGTTAAAACACTTTTCCATGTCTAGGATGTTGTTATATCTGATTGTGATATATGCAATCGGACACAAGATCAATGATTTGTCTATGCAGCCTAAAGAAAGCAATACCTAGCATGTTATCTTTAAGTTTGATCACATGTGGTTAGAGCTGCACTAATGTCGATACTAAAATGGTTGACGATTCTTAATGAAGTTTTGAAGAAAACTCAAAATTATTGGTACATGTGTTCTTCCTGGCCATGTTTCCTTTAATCTGCTCACATGTGGTTTGAGCTACATAAATGGAGTTCTTAGATTTCAGATGGTTATTATACTTATTAAGAATTTAGTTATTTTTTATGGTTTCATAATATAATGACATTCAAAGTTGCAAAATCTTATGCTTGCTTGCTGATTTAGCATTTTATCATTTTATCTTACAGCACAGCTCACTGAGCCCAGATGGTAAACGCATCCTCATAGTTGGTGACAGCCTTGACGGGTTGCTGGTGGATTCTCAAACAGGAAAGGTGATGTCTAATTTGATACTCTGCAGAAAAAATTTCTCTTTAGTCTCGTTTAAATGAATCTTCTCTAAAGAACAGCTTTTGGAACTTACTGCAACTATGTTCTAACGTTATAAAATTCTCAGAGCATTGAATTTTTACGCGGACACAGAGATTTCTCCTTTGCAACTGCATGGCACCCAGATGGTTGCCTCTTTGCTACTGGGAACCAGGACAAAACTTGCCGCGTTTGGGATTCACGAAATTTGTCCAAATCGGTTGAAGTACTCAAGGGAAACATGGGAGCCATTAGATCAATCCGTTTTACATCTGATGGGCAGTTCATGGCAACGGCCGAACCAGCAGACTTCGTCCATGTTTATGACGTGAAGAATGGTTTCGAGAAAGAGCAGGAAATCGACTTTTTTGGCGAGATTTCTGGAGTTTCTTTCAGTCCTGATACCGAGTCTCTCTTCATCGGTGTTTGGGATCGCACTTACGGTAGCCTTCTCCAATACAACCGATGCAGAAATCACACTTATCTTGATTCGATATTTTTTTAACTGTATATTTGGTTGTTGGGCAAAAGCTTGTGCTATTAATTAAGTGCTTCACAGGCTTCCATTGTAAAAAATGATTATTGGCCGAGGCCAAATCAGGCACCAAAATTTTTATTCTTGAAATTCTGGATTTATGAATTTTCAGTTAGTCTGTTTTAAGAATATTCTTGGAGCTGAGATGTTGTATGTATATATATTGTTCACTACGTCTTCTCTTTTGGAAATGGAGTCTTTTTTGTGGAATGGTTTTTAAATTTCAATTGAAGCATAAATACATAAATTTGCAATATTATGTGTTAATTATTGATTGAGAATACATAACATTCTTGTTTTACAATTAGTCTTCCATTGCATTCCTCAAAGAAAATGGATTACTACTTTTTCTCATTAAGTTATTGAAATCTAATTTCGTAAAAAAAAATGATCACGATAATTATTTAAATAAAAGTTACATTTAGTTGGTTTAAGTGTCTATAGTCCATATTACTTATATTTGTTATCAATTTTTAGTAAAGTTTCATTTTGCATACTATAATTTCAGGAATGGTTCTAAAAATATAGGCTCCGAAATGAAAGAACTTTTTTTCTTATCTTTAATTTTTTTTTCTGCAGCAAAAATTAGAAAGAAATATGATATGAAACAGACCAATTTATCTTTTCTTAGAAAATGTGGATGATCCCCAATCAGGTTTTCAGTTCATGTTATGAATTATCGGACATGTTATTAATTTACTTGACATGATATTTAATTTTGTAAATATAATTATAATACAATTAATTATTAGTTGTATTCCCATATTAACTTTTTAAAAACCCTTTAAGTTTTTAACTAAGTTCATCCCAGTTAAAAATATAAAACAATTGTTAAAATATCAATCTTAATTGATAAATCATAGTTTCTAGTATTATGTTTAGTCTCTTTGCCAACCATGACTACAACTACAAGACTCCATGAGGTAAAATAAATTGCCACATTAATAAACTTCTCAAGAATCAATAATATTATTAGCAAAAAATGTATTTGTGATATACTAAGTATTCTTTTATATGAAAATTCAAGTTAAATTGTTGAGGGTTCTGAAAATGAGGGTGTCATTTTAATAATATAAGGCTTATGTTTGATGGTGGTGGTAGTTGAAAGTTGGTTAAGAAGAAATAGATGGTCGGTGAAGAAGAAGGGAGGGGCAATTTTGACATTTTACAAGGGAGGATGATATGTAGTATCGAACCGGTAACTTTTTGGGGTCCAAAAATTAGATTCGGAACCAATCATTACCGGACGGGTATTCGGTCCGCCCAACAATCAAAACGGTAATTGAAAAACACAAATCAGTTTGAATCAACAAATGCTCACATTTGTCAATACATCATCATTGCATTCAAAAGCAAAACGAAATCGAAGATAGCATACTAATCAAGATCAAGTCGAGAAAGAATAAAGCAAGATGAATATAGAAAAGAAGGTGCTCAGATTCATCTCTAAGTCATCATTACTTCAATTATGTTGTATGCTTTCTCATAAAAAGTAAGTAATCTATCATAGGTCTCCATCTTTGACATATTGGAGTTGAGAGACAAGAATAGACAAGAAGAAAGCATAGAACCAAAGATGAGGCGACAACATTATTAGAATTTAGGTCAAATGGGGGACGGGGTCTTCTATTTATAGTCCTTACGGGGTAACCGGTCCGGGTCTATTCGGTTCTTGGTCAAAAAATAAGGACTAGGACCGGATTCATTACTTCTTGGATGGATACTCGGTCCGGTTATTTTCAGACTGGATCTCGGGCAATTATCGGGTTCCTAGCCCAGTAACAACACTAGTGATATGCTGATATTTTCTTAAAATAGCACTTGATCTTTTCTTAAATGGATTTTTTTAAATTTATCAATATAATTAACTTGCCTTTGGTTTAAGCATTATATTGAAATTAAAAATGTTAAAAAATGCTGAAAAAAAGTTAGAAAGTCGAAATTCAAGTGATAAGGTATCTATTTGCAAAAAAAAACAAAATACAAATTCCTATTTTGTTTACAAAAATTTAGAAAGATACTATTAGTTCATCTGATTAGATGCAAAAAAGTCACTTGGCAAAAGCTAGAAAAAGTCAATTCGAAAGAGATGGAAACTGGAAAGGTGGTAGTAGAGAGAGTTGCAGGAAAGTCAACTGTCACTCGTTGCTTCTCCAAATACCCTCTCAAATTCATCATCCCCAGAAAGGTTCCCCCCCCCCCCCCCCCCCCCCGCCCCTTTCTTGAATTATTACCACTAACAAAAGCTGGAACAATCTCTTTCACAAATTGGTTTTGAACTTTTATTGTAATTTGTTTAGGTGGGCACCTCTCAAACTGATGCTGTTTGGATTTATACCATCACTTATGGTGGAGGCATTGTTTCTGTAAGTAGCATACTAACCTATACTGCCTCCTGTTCGATTTAATTGACGTTTTCATTTTTCCGTATCAAAAATTTAGAATTGATGGCTTTCAAGTTTTGTTATGACAGAGTAAAGAATCAAAACGTAATTCATTGAAAAAAAATTGACATGGAAAATAAAAACGTCAATTTAAAAGAATTGGATTGAGTAGCTGATTTGTCAAAATGATTATGCATAAAGAAGTCAACTTTATAAATATTATTTGTATGTTTTTTCATATGATAGTGTTTATAGTAGTGTAAGCATTGTTTTAAATATGATACTGTGAAATTGATAATTGTATAACAGTTTATGCATTAAAGAATCTGCTTTTTTATTGTTATTTGTGTGACTTTTCATATGCAGTGTCTCTATAAGTATGATATTGGAAAATCTGCTAACTGCTAAAATGTTCATTCAGGAAAGAGTCATTTATAACTACAATTTCTTTTTCTATGTGTATTTTGCATTTTAATGCATCAACTATAGGGGGATTCTATATCATTTGATATTACAGTTGGAGAAGGTTGCACCACTGTTTTGACTACTCAGGCATCGACAAAGGTCATTGCTTGACCGATAGTTATATTTTTATCTTAATTCCTACGAAAAAAGTTTTGATTTTTTTGTAGTGCTGACTTAACATGTATAAATTTGATTGCTGAAGGTGTATAAGAGTGTAGACTCAAAATGCTCCGAACAAGTCTTACAGGTACGAGGTTCTGGAGTCTTAATTAGCTGATTGCATTTTTCGTTTTTGGAGAGAGTAGTATACTAACTGTATGTGGGGAGGTTTGTGAAATATGCTGCAGTTTGCAGATATAAGAGCCCTTGAAAGTTAAGATCCATGGTTATGTTCGTACAACTACTATAAATATAATACAAGCGTAGAGCATTGTATTTCGTGGTTAGTCCAGTAAATTTGGAATTTGTAATCAATTGTTATGTCAAGTGGATCAAAAAAGTGTATGGAAAAATAATTGTGATCAAAGCACACCATATACTGAGTGATGGGGTTGCTAAACTGATTTTTAATCATTGTAGAAAGAGGGATGTGATTTTAATTCAGTTTGGTTCAAATCAATTTACCTTGATTTTATCTTTTTCAACATGTGTTACAATTCTGTAGGCAAGTGTAGGAGCCAATTCTCTTTTGGTTGTCATTCCTGATCCAGTGACATGTTTTGCTTCTTCGCGATATTCTCAACTGCAAGTGTTCAACATAGCGTCTGAGTCGAGCGTGCTTCTAGTAGATTGGATAACCAGTGGCCGCCATGAGAGTGGAGAAAAGTGGGATTTTAGTCTCTACAAAAGCTCCAATCAGATATTTATGGGAGATGACAATCCATTATTTCTTGACACAGTATGTTGAACTGCCTATTTATGTCTTTTCATCAATCTGTAGTAGAGTTTTTTAAAAAAATCCCTTGTATGATGTGATAATATATTATATTGTTCAAATCATCCTTGATAATATATGAATCTTACAGATGGTGTATTATACTCAAATGAATTTTAATCCTTGGTAACCAAATTTACATTTCTTTCAATTCATAACAGATCCCATCTTAGCCATGGAAACCAGATTTACACAATTGCTAGACATGTAAGACTTGGATCTTTTTATATCGTTTTTCTGGAGTTATGAGAGTTTCACATGAGCATTTTGTTGATGCATCTTGCTAAATTTATCAGTGCGCTTGTAAGCAAAATATTTGTATGCGTTGTGCTAATAATTGAATAGTATCTTAGCCAATAGATCAGAGGAAATAGATGTAAATTCAATTCCTGCATTGCCTCATGCCAGAGACTCGGCTGACAGATGGTTTCACTTCAAAACAACAGATCTTGCTGGAGCAAGGAAGCATCGTGAATATGAAACAACACATGCAGGATTACCAAGTAATAGCGACGATCGTTCTTTTGGGGTAGGTGGAGTATATATTTTGAATCTATCAGCTCTTGTGCAACTCTGAACTCTTGTTAACAAATCTGTTCAATGTTTTTCAGTAATTGATCAATACAGATTTACATGAATCTAAATGAATTCTACTCCAATCTCTCAGGCCGAAGTTAGCACATGTTGGCCTCCAGATTCAGGAAGATGTGAAGAATATAATGTCACAACATTTACGCGCTCCTTCAATTGGTGGCGGACACCATTCCCAAATGCATGAAGATACATTTTCTAAAAAACCCGATTTCATTGCTTCGTGCAGTGTCTTTGGTCCAAAGGTGCGACGCTAGATCCTTGCGTAGTTTTGTCATCTAATCTTTCCTCATTATCTTTATTTGTTGTATGTGTTATTAAACTTACACTTCTCATGCGAAGATCTCATGATATATTAACATGCCCCCTTCTTATTAACATTCATATACTTGTTTATATTTCAACATTTACTATTGCCGTATATTCATTTGCATATAGTTCAACGCTAAATAATAATTGAAATATGTTAACATTCATCTTTTCATAAAATTTTCCCCCCTCCTTTAATGTAATTTATTCCACTGAAACAATTGATTTGTTGGAGCAGGGAATAGGGGTTGTGGTTCGAATTGCTTCCATGACAACTGAATCAGTTTACAATTTCTTACGGCATCAACTGCGTAGTATGGAGCCCCTGCTTGGAATCTCACCATATTCAACTACACAACGATAGAATTAGCTTAGCGATAACGAGATATTACTCGCAATAAAAAAGTCTTAAAGTTCTCACGATGATAAAGATGTTTTTCGTTTCTTAAACGAGGATAGATTATGACACACTCGGTTGAAGTATTTATTCATGCCTACAATGTACTCAACTTGAATGTTGAATATAGCTCCTTTTTTTGCATAACTGTATCCAAACATATGACAGATTTTGTAACGAGGATTCACACTCGCTACTCGCAGAATTTGCACTCAACAAATTTTAAATCGTATAATAATTTATCATTTATGTCAGGTAAACCACACTAGACAAACCGTTAACTGTAATTCTGGAAATAGTATAGAATAGGAAAAGGAAGAGAACTCTTTGAAGCGGTTGTTTAGTCGAGTTGACAGCCACGTGTGTTAGAGGCAACACATACTCAGCCTTTGGACGAGACAACCGAATGAAATCACAAATGATTTTCGGACAATGATTCTATTTACATTTCCAAGGACACGTGTCCACCATGCAGAACTTGCAAGAGCCATTTGCTATGGTATTATAAGCTCATTGTCCCATAATGATTGTCTGCAACTCATTCTGTATGTGTTGTTTGGAACACTATCATAGTTTACTCGATGGATGTAGCTACTTCTCTCGCAATCAAGGTATGATATCAATTGATAATGTTTTAACACTATTTAAAGTTGATTGATCGGTTATAAAAATTGGTTTATTTTTATCTGTCGTTCTGTTAAGAGTTTATCGATTTTCCACTCTAAAACTAATTGACTTTAGAATAAAATTCTATGACTCTTAACATAGTATCAAAGCTAACCTCGAGTTATTGTGTTACGTGTAATAATCCGCTAATGTAGTTAATGATTTTGTTGTTTTCTCATCTTGTTGTAACTGCAATATAATCGTTGCAATATAATCGTTACTTGTCGAGTGTGTACTGGTATATCTCGGTTTGGGCTGATAATGATGATTTCCTGTTTGATATGAGGTTTGATTTCCACTTAACATTTCTGATTGTTTGCAGCGTGGTCATCCTGGAGGTGCTCGTCATCATGCTAGAGTACGCCTCTTTTTCGTAGTTTTCGTTCCTCAAATGTCATTTCATACATGTCACCATTACTGGATGGATATTTTATGATGTATCACAGGAGAAAATAAGGAGAGCAGAACAAGAAGTAATCGAACATATTAATTATGATGATGATGGTGACATAATCAACGACGAATACAACGAGGAAGAAGAACAGGAAGAGGATGATGTGGTGAAGGAAGATGTAATAATAAACTCAGGAAGTGATTTAATCTTAAATTATGGATCTCATTCTGTTGAAGGACAAATGAATCATGGTATGGAAGACTTTCTTGTAGCCAAAACCAAGACTCTTGAAAATCATCACAAGTTGGGCTTGTTTGCAATTTTTGATGGTCATTCTGGTAAAGAGGTTGCAGAATATTTGCAAGGACATTTATTTCACAACATTTTCAAACAGGTTACCATGCATATTATAGAGTTAATTGCTGGTTTAGTCGGTCTTAAAATAGTGGACGAAGTTGCACTTTAGTCATAAAAAGTTAATTATAGCGGTATCATCCTCGAAAGTAACATATGTTGCACTGTACTCATAGAAAAATAGGGATGAATTGCAACATTTGTTACTTGCGAGACTATACTTTAACACTTATAGTACTTTTGGGTATTAATATGTAACAATGAAACTATTCGGGACTAAAATACAACTTCGCCTCATTATCCGGGACTAAATTGGAAATTACCTAGCATATTATATGCAACATTTTGATGATTTATCCTCTATTGATGATATCTATTGTTTAGCAAAGATCTGGTGTTAGTGTAGGCTGATTTTTTCGACAACCCGAAAAGCGCGATAAGGAGAGCATACAAAGAAACGGATACTGAAATCCTGGAGAATGTAGTTGGTTCTAGAGGAGGTTCAACATCAGTAACAGCTATAGTTGTTCATGAGAAGAAGCAGTTGATAGTAGCACATGTTGGAGATTCACGTGCAGTTGTTTGCAGGAATGGTAAAGGATCTGCAATCACACATGATCATACACCTGAAGAGGAGATAGATTTAGTTGAAAGTAGAGGAGGATTCGTGTCGAAAAAGCCAGGTAATAATTAAGTCTGAATACTATCCGACCCCTTATCCTGTTTTGACGGGTAATCCTGCATACTATCCAACCCCTATTAAAGGCTCGTTGGCGTTGATGTAGATAGATAGTGTGCATTAACATGTATGATTATAGCTAGAGTCAATTCTAAATGTTGACGATGAATGTGTTGAAAAGGAAATGTGCCTCGAGTCGACGGGCAACTAGCAATGTCGAGGGCATTTGGAGATGCTAAACTGAAGGATCATATCAGCGCAGAGCCAACTGTTTCCATTTTGAAGGTTGATGAAGACATGGAGTATTTGATTTTGGCTAGTGATGGCCTTTGGAAGGTAAATTGCTCATCTCATGTACTTAACTCGAGTAAGCCTCTGCTCGGATCTTGAATCAATATTGAACGGAAGGGTGTAAACTACTTGAAATCGAAGATTTATGGTAATTGAGGAGTGTCACATGTCTATGATAAAATCTAAGATTTTCAAAATCGTGATGGCGATCGTCCCTCTAACTAGGAAGACAACGTTTAATGTTGTAGGTAATGTCGAACGAAGATGCAGTGGAATGTATAAAAGGGATGGAGGAAGGAGATGGGGCTGCTAAAACATTGGTGGAAGAAGCAGTAAAAAGAGGGAGCAAAGATGACATCTCATGTGTTGTGTTGGTGTTTTAGCGAGACATGTTCTACAAAAACCGATATTATTAGTTTATTACGTACTAGCTAGTTTACTATGACACATTCTACAAAAATCGATATTAAGTATTATTATTATTATTAGCTAGTTTATTACTATTGCAGTTTCGTGTGCCGTTTTTAGTCCAGATTTATCGTTAGTAACTTCTGTTAATTGTGGTATGGTAGCATCATCGTATTGTATGAGATTGAACCAGATTAGTTTTTGAAATTTCGATCATTAGGAGAATGACTATAGTATTTTCTTCGAGATTTGACTCAATTTAAGCGAGCGACATAATAATTTATTTATGGAAGATGTGAATGTTATAAACTAGTGTTAGAGCCTACAGATATAACTATTAGGAGCAAAACGACTAAGTTACTTCGTTAAACAATTGGAAATGAGCTAGGTACGTAGAACTTGAGATGTGTTGTGTCAAACTTGTTATTAAGACTTTTTTTTGATAGAAAAATAACGTTTACATCAAGAATGAACCATGTCTATGAGACAGGAACATTCATTGGCATTACAAAAACAAGTAGTAGAATTAAAAGAGTTAATAACTACATCTTTAGATTAAGAAAACATCCAATATCAGTAGGAATCCAACAGATTTTGCAGCAATGAAGGTTGTTGTCTTGAAGCAAGAATTTTCAGTCTTCAACCTGCGTAATCAAATGGGAATATCTATGCCAAACCTGAGATAAAAACCCATCAGCGAGTATAAAGATATTATGAAAATTGAGTGTCCTAAGGATTTCTATATTAAGGAATGAATTTGCGTCTAATAAATTAGTAGTAGTATTTATAAAAGTATTATTGATCGCCATAATTATTGATAGAGGTAATAGCAGATTTGGTCCCAAATAGTGTAATTGCACTTTAATTTCACATAGTTACAATGTTGCAGATTAGTCCTTGAAAATGGTACAAGTATTGCAATATAGTCCTCAAAAGTAACAAATGTTGTAATATGATCCCTTAAATAATAGGGACTAATGTGCAACGATTGTCGCTATTAGGGACTATATCACAACACTTGAGCCACTTTCAGGGACTAACCTACAACAGTGTAACTATGTAAGGCCAAAGTACAACTTCATCCCATTTTTTGGTACCAAATTGGCAATTACCTCATTATTGATATGAGTTCAAATGATATATGTATATTGTACTTGTATCTTAGTCTCGTAAATTGTAAGGTCTGTTAATGGTCCCTAATGATATTGATAAAAAATGTGTATTTTAGTTTATTTTCTGATGGAAAAAATGGTCAAAATAAAATTTATTCAACTACTTTTGATATATATATTAGCTTTATCATTTTAGGATAATTTATTTATGTATTTATTATTTTTATATCAAAACAATATTTACTTCGATGAAATATAGAAAGCATCATGATGACTACTAAATCATAATTTTCCACCTCTTTTGTGGTACATGTTTTATTTGTTGCTAAAGGTCAACAATTTCGGTATTTTAATACTCCATATTAGGTAAGTTGTCAAATGCAAACCTCCTAACCCTATATACTCGCTAATTCGTTTCTATTTTTTCTCATGTTTATCAAAATCTCTCACATATATTATCATATATATATACATTCATCAATTTTATTAAATTATATGTCTATGTCTATGCATTAGCTCCTGTATCATACCCTCCTTCAATTATCATTTTGTGTTATATATATTTATGCACAATGTCACATAATAAACATGTGATGGCTTTTGCCATCTTATTATTCTTGAGTCTAATTTCATCATCTTCATGTGAAAATACATTGCCTAGCGGCGTTCCTACCCCCTCTCAGGATGTGAAACAAGCGATCAGACGCGTCATAGAGACGAGCATGGCCGCCATCCAAGCCAAATCCGATAAATTCCTTAGGGAGGTGATCGCTAGGCGTTTATCGGACCCTGATTTGCCCCCCTATTCGCAAATATGTATGGATCAATGCGAAGACAATTTCGTAAGGGCGAGTGATGATATACGGAGAGTTATGATTCATATCGCCAAGAGGAAATACGATAAAGCGATAATTGATGTTGATGAAGTTGTGACGGAAATCGGAACATGTTATGAATGCTTAAATGAAGTTGTTGGAGAGGATTATGAACTTAAGGCATTTGATGATTGGGTTGATGGTGTTACAAATGATTGTATTGCTCAGCTTGAAAAGCTAAGGCAATAGTTTTATCAATGTTTTATCAAAGGATCAATAAAAATGCATATTCAAAGCATTTTGTGTTATTATATGAAATAAATCATATTTTGGCAGAATGCAACTTGAGGATATAGTTGAAAACACATACATATATACATACATTTCTTATGGACATTCTTACCCAGGAGACCACCCCATACACCAAAATCGAAAAATGATGAATATTTCTATGTCATGTGTGGATGGTGGATGGTGGGTGGAGGAGATATATTTTCACGGTTCGAGTCGCTCAGGCGAACGTTCATTTTGGCGTTTAGTTAAAGAAGAGGTCGAAGAAGGACGAAATCTGCATTGAATCTGAATCGTGGAAGAATGAGCCGTGGATATAGTTTCTAGCAAATGAAGAATGTTGGAAATTATTTTATTGATGTGTTTTTATTTATCTATATCCTAATTATATCCCCTTATTTTCTTTTTTCTTTCTTCTTTTTCATTCCCTTAAGTTTCTCATCATATCTTATTATCTCTGAATAGTTATTGTCCCAAATAATTCACGAGTTAACGATTTACACGCCACAATTTATCGAAAGTTAATGTTATGCTGTGACATTAGTTACTAATGCAAATTTGAAGCATTAGATTGTGGAGACTAAAGTACATTTATGAAAACTAAACTACAATTAAGAAAATAATTAGGGTTAGTCTAAGCCCCAATAAATGCTCCATGAAATTCATCGATTTATAGTTAATTTTGATTAAATTGTCCATCGCCAACATCTTATCATAAATATTTTTTTATTATTACCAATAATCAATTACAATTATCAAATATAATTCGTAAACTCGTAAAATCAAGGAAATAGGCGACTAGCATCAAACTAGTGAAAGAAATCATCTCTCTAACTTACTAGCAGGAGGCCTCGAACCCCATACCCCGCTAAAGATGTCAGTATGCTTGTCACTGGGACAAAATGTCTTGACATGTTATCATGAATAGACTATATGATGGATGAATCTATGAGTAGGGGTCTTGGGATATCTAATGAATATAATAAAAATTTAATTCCATATATATATATATATTATAAAATGGAGTGTAGCAAAAAATTAAAAACATGATAAGATGAGTTGGTTAAAGGCTTCTTTTAGAAGAAGTAGGCTACGGGTTCAAGTCTCTTCAATCACATTTTGAGCTTTTAACTTTCAACGAAGTTTAAACTTTTTGTCACTTTGAATGTATCTTTTCAAATTTTGGCCCCTCTTTTTATCCTTGTTTCGTCCATAATTAATATGAAGATTAATATAGCTCAATAAATCAACTTACCTTGAAACCCTTATATGGGGGGGCGGGGGATGTAGTCGGCAGGCTAAGTGGGGTGTAGATGAGGGCACAAGGGTGGTGGGGTGGGATGGGGTGAGGTTGGGATGGGGTAAAGTTGCAAATAACATATTTGGTGTTGTATAAAAATTACCCCATCCGTCCCTAAAAGATTGTCACATTTTGACTTTTGATGGTCAACAAAACACGATTTAAAATATAAATATTTATTATTCTACATGCAAAAAGATTATAAAAAGTTAATATTTCAAAAATATATATTGAGACGAATCTAACAAGGTCCCACAAGACTATATTATTTTTTATCGTTTAGTGCGAATTCATGATCAAATTTTGTAATGTTTGACTAACAAAAATCAAAATGTGACAATCTTTTAGGGACGTAAGGAATATCTCTGAAAAAATAGATGAATAATACGAGGAGACTAATTGAAAATATATCGACAATGGCATCTAACAAAATGTTAAGGATAATAAATTTACAACTCATCAAAAAATAAGATCACATTATCTTTGACCAAGTCACATGAATGATTGCCCTTTTTTCTTCTTCTTTAAATGTGCACCAACATATTTAATTCGCCAAAATAGCCAAAGATGCACAAAAAGCTAAGCTTTTACAACACCATTTTGTCCATAACAGAGCATAAGCAATGATTAGTCCATTTAAATTACACATTAACTGTAACAAATCTGACATTAAATTTCTTCCTAGGCTTCAGACAAGAACAGACATTGTCCAAGAATCTCAACGGCTCTCTGTCGCTAACATGCACTGCCTACAAATTTATTGACCGTTGTGGGCCCTTCTTTTTTGGGTTTCAGACAATATATATGCTCTTCATTTTCTTCACTTTATAGACCATAATATTCACCATTCCTTAACAAGACCAAGGTACTATCAGTATAAGAGTGTGTTTCAGAAATATTGTCCACTTTCAAGTTTCAACAACAACAAAGGTATAATAAGGTGCTCAAGTTTTACCTATTTCTCCAATGTTTAATGTTTTAGTATTATCTTATATAAATTTTGGTGCATGATATTTATCGATTCTATGGTGCATTTCACCATCTAAGTAGGAATAAATGTGTAATGTGTTCTTTAAAAATATAATCGAATAGCCTAGCGGAAAAGTCTCTCGCTAGTGAATATAAGATCCTGCGTTCGAATCTCACCTTATCGCTAATTTACAACAAAAAAATATACACGCTCAGGCGAATCTTGGCAATTACTTGTTGTGATTCGTCATACTACTTATTTTGAACTAAAATTGAACTTTTCGGTAAAATATTCACACTATCTATAATATCTTCACTCTCGATAGTTGCATCAAGTTTATAACGATTAAAAAGTAACTTATTTATTTGTTGGATTTTGTGTAGGACTTTTATTTGAGAGGTGAAGATGGCTGTTGAAGTGAAAGCTGAGACACCAGTTGTTGAGAAGACAGAGGAGTTCGAAAAGGCGACTGAGATGGAGAATGTGGATGTGAGTGAGTGTGAGGGTCCAAAGGGTGTGGAGAAGAGTTCGTCTTATAGAGAAGAGAGCAATTTCCTCTCTGATCTCAAGGATAATGAGAAGAAAGCTTTGATTGATTTGAAATCGAAGCTCGAAGATGCAATCTTGAACAATACCATTTTCAAGAAAGCCTCGAACGAAGGAGAAGAAGAAGACGAAGAAGAGGAGAAAATCGAAGGGGAAACAGTTGATGAGGATGTCTCAATTTGGGGAGTTCCACTTCTGCCAAGCAAAGGAGATGAAAAAACCAATGTGGTACTTCTGAAATTCTTGAGGGCCAGAGACTTCAAAGTGAACGAGGCGTTGGAGATGCTGAAAAAGACCCTCGTTTGGAGGAAAGAATTCAAGACCGATTCAATCTTGGATGAGGATTCTGGCTCTGATCTTTCCCAGGCTGCCTACATAAGCGGTTTGGACCGCGAAGGCCACCCGATTTGCTACAACATTTTCGGTTATTTTGATGACGATGAGAAGAAGAAGGAGCTCCAAAATTTGGTGAAATGGAGGGTTCAACTCATGGAGAAGGGGATCCAGAAGCTCGATTTCCAGCCGGGTGGTGTTACCTCATTGCTTCAGATCAATGACCTCAACAATTCTCCTGGACCAACTAATAAGGATGTCAGAACTGCTACAAAGCAAATTGTTGCACTTCTCCAGGACAACTACCCAGAATTTGTTGCTAAAAATGTAAGTGTTTTTATTGCTAATAGAGTATATGGAAGTATGGGGTTAACCAAGGACGACCCAACTAAGCGGTGATTGGAGACGACAGATTCATATAGCCTATTCTAGCTAGTGGGATAAGTTTTGGTTCGGTTTTGTTTTATCGATGGCTAAGCATTTTGTTTTTGTTGACTTACAGATTTTTATCAATGTGCCATTCTGGTACTATGCATTCCAATCAATCATGTCTCCTTTCTTAACTGCAAGAACCAAGAGCAAGTTTGTCTTCGCTCGCCCTGCCAAAGTCACAGAAACTCTGCTCAAGTGAGTATAAATAATACCAACTAATTGTTCGCGCTCGAGCACAGTTCAAGATGTGCGAATCCATACTTTTGTATTTTAATGAATTGAACTAATTCTTGTTTCAATAGGTATGTCCCAATTCATGAAATTCCTACTAAATATGGAGGCATGAAAAAGGAAGGTGACTTGGAGTTTTATGCAAATGAGGCTGAACCTTCAGAGACTCTCCTCAAGGCTGGCTCAACTGAAATCATTGAAATCCCTATGCTAGAGGTAAGATTGACATTTAACTATTTCACATTTTCGACTTCTTAAGAGTCGAGGGGGGTAATGGCAATGTGCTCGTCCCACAATGTCTTTGAAGAGGCTCCCGTCTAAGCATGGACTAATGTTTTTCTTCGAAAAATTACTAGGTTGGGAAGACAACAATGTGGGAAGTATTAGTCCTGAATTGGGATGTGAAGTACAAGGAGGAATTTGTACCAACAGATGAAAGTTCATACACTGTTATAGTTCAAAAGGAAAAGAAGATGAACAACACAAATAATGGTCCAATCAGCAACACATTCAAGAACCAAGAAGCTGGTAAAATGGTGATCACAATTCACAACTGTTCCAACAAGAACAAGAAAGCTTTTGTAAGGCACAAGATTCAGAAGATCTGCCAGTGAAGAAGAGACTTTAGTTTTCTCTTTTGTGTGTGTAAACCATATTCATTCATTGTTTGATTTTATCTCAATTTGGTTGATCTTGTTTTGGCATGAATCATTTAATATAAAAACATTATTATCTATGTTGGATCCAAATCATTTTCCTGTACTTTACATATGAGGAGTGGACCACAATATTATTAGATAACTTATTAGGTAAATTCGGATTCCGGTCTACTTGGACCACAACATTAGATGCGCAATTCAGCGTGGACCATATCGATTAAGCGGTGTTACACGTGATATTTCATTAGGTTACCGACTTAATACCACATTATAAATTTTTCATATATATCCTAATATGAATGTAATTATAATACCTAAACAATGTAAACCACTTTGTTCAAACAAAAATCTATCCACCTAGAATAGAGTTAACTTGTAAGCCTCTTATCTTCAAATAGTTAAGAGTGCAATCATTGGCAAGTCATACTTTGGAATAGGATCTAGTCAACAATAGTGATTATTTTAAAGTTAAGTCAGGAATGCTTTCATGGATTTAGAAAGAAATGTATACTTAGTATTTCAACAATACCACTTATCTTTTTAATCTTGTTGCTAAAGGAGCAAATATGTCAAAAAACGATTAAAATTCTCATTTGCTACGGATGGCTTAATCTAGTGGTATCTATCCCAAGCTTTTACCAAGAGATTTCGAGTTCAATTTTTGTTAGAGGAAATATTATCTTATACAATGTTTGAAGCTTTTTGATGACTGTTATATTAGTTAGAAATTTTGGTATTCGTTATTTGTAATACTCGTCGGTAAATTCACATTTGAAAAAAAAATCTCATTTGGTGAAATATTTATTAGCTCATGAATACATCACACAAACAAACTAAAAATGTGTATAAGTACCACTCCTCTAAGTATATTTCTCAAAGTGCTAAGCAAAACAAGAAGAAAAAAACATGACCATTTGGAAATGTTTCAATTTATTTTTCTTGATAAATCTTTTGCTATCAACTCCTTTTGTTATTACAGATTCAACCCAACAAATATTTTACCAATGTGTTCATCAATACATTGATCAATCTATACCTTTCTCCTCTGCATTTTACACTCCTCAAAACTCCACCATATTCAATACAATCCTTCAATCTTCTGCCCAAAACCTCAGATGTTTGCAAGCTTCTGTCTCAAAGCCTAACCTTATTTTCACACCATTGTCTGAGTCCCATGTCCAAGCAGCTGTTGTTTGTGCCAAACAGATTGGGATTCACTCAGAGTTCGTAGCGGCGGCCATGATTATGAGGGATTATCCTACACTTCTGAAATGGAATCACCTTTTATGATTCTTGACCTGTCAAGACTTCGGGCCATCGACGTTAATGTTCAAGAAAACACGGTATAGGTGCAGGCGGGGGCAACCATTGGGGAACTTTACTACAGGATATCTCAGAAGAGCAAAACTCATGGTTTCCCGGCAGGACTTTGCCCGAGTCTAGGCGTTGGCGGGCACATAACTGGTGGTGCCTATGGTCCTATGATGAGGAAATATGGGCTAGGGGCGGACAATGCTATCGATGCTCGGATAGTTGATGCAACGGGCAGGGTTCTTGATAGGAGTTTCATGGGGGAGGACTTGTTTTGGGCAATCAGGGGAGGTGGAGGAGCTAGTTTTGGGATCATTTTGTCCTGGAAATTGAAGTTGGTTCCAGTTCCAACAATAGTCACTGTTTTCACTGTTCCAAAAACATTGGAGCAAAATGGTACCAAGATTCTTCACAAATGGGAACAAATCGCTGATAAGATCGACGAAGATCTCTTCATCAGGGTCATCATACAACCTGTAGATGGACCTGAAAAGGGGAAAAGAACAATCCAAACTGCATACAATGCATTGTTTCTCGGTCGAGCAGAGAGGCTTCTGTATGTGATGAATGAGACCTTTCCTGAACTTGGATTGAAAAGAAAGGATTGCAATGAAATGAGTTGGATCCAATCAGTGTTGTATATTGGTGGTTACCCAGCAAACACCCCACCTGAAGTCTTGCTTCAGGGGAATTCATTGTTCAAGAGCTTCTTCAAGGCGAAATCGGACTTCATACGGAAGCCAATTAGGGAAACTGGACTCGAAGGCCTCTGGGAAAGGCTACTGGAGGAAGATTCACCATTCATGATATGGAATCCATACGGCGGAATGATGTCGAAAATCTCGGATTACGAAACTCCTTTCCCTCACAGGGAAGGGGTCATTTACATGATTCAGTATCTCACAGTATGGAGTAATGCAAATGATGAACTAGAAAAGAAACATTATGATTGGATTAGGAAGCTGTATAAGTACATGGCTGATTATGCTTCAATGATGCCTAGAGAAGCCTATGTGAACTACAGGGACCTTGATTTGGGAAAAAACAAAGATAAAAACACAAGTTTCATTGAGGCAATTTCATGGGGTTACAAGTATTTCAAAGACAATTTCTTTAAATTAGTTCATGTGAAGACTAAGGTTGACCCTGACAACTTCTTCAGACATGAACAAAGCATCCCAACACTACCCAAAATGGACCAAACAGGAACAAGAATGATCAATTAATGTTAAATTGATCGCATGGCTTATGATACATAATTAAAATTAGTAATTCACTTATACTCCATAAATACATACTTCATTTAAGTTTAATTTCCCCCACTGTATCAAAGGATTCTTGACCAGACGGATTGTAAATCAAGGAATGTGTCATACTACCAGACCTTTAAGAGAGAGGATAAACGGGACATGAAACCAGAAGCAACTCCTATAATATTTCAGTAAAGTATTGTCACCACACAAATTCCAACCCGTAATGTAGGGATATCTTCACCTCAATGGCCTTACCACTAGACTATGCACGTGAGGGCTATATACATAGTTCATCACATTACTCAAATGTTCCAAAAGTAAAATTACAGTTAAAATTTACAAGCACTGTGATCTATATGCAAATAACAACCTTTTCTAATCAACTCATCTAACCAATCCTAAAGTTCAATCTCCTAAGCCACACTGAATGCAAGATCATATGGAACATATCAAATTTTTGTGATTGTTCATGAAGTGAAAAGTGTTGCCTCACAGATCTTAACCCCTCCTTAAGCCTCAAATATTTCTCCTCAGAAACAGCCATCAGAATCTCCTTCAGCCTGGGGATATCATCAATCTCAACCTTTATAGCGAATTCGTCATAATTCAATACATCACTGAAGGGCAACACATAGTGCTTTGATAGTATAACTGGAACACATTCAGCATATACGGCCTCAACAATTCTTGGACTAGCAACTTCATATCCACTTGGACATAAGCAAAACTTGGAACGTAAAATGAACGAAAAGTAGTCCTTCTCTAATGACCCTGTTTTTGGAAGGTACTCATAGACTTGGAGGTCAGCATCACGGCCCTTCCAATGGTCCAGGAGGATTGGCCTGATGGGACCGTGTTTCCCGCCCGCGAAAAATGCAAGGTAAGGTCGTGGAGTGTTAGCTGGTGGAGGGGTCTTGAGCTTTGGGGATATGAAATTGCCGAAAAGCTTTAGTTCTGGTAGGCTTACATCTTTCTCTGGTTTGAATCCTTCTGAGGAATTAGCATTGCAAAGAACTCTTATTGATGTGTTGTACAATTCTGCATTTCCTCTTGAGGCATGAGGCCCCTGCAACACAAACAAATCATCAATAATTATATAAGTTCAAGAAAAAAAATAGAGATACACAATCCACGAGCTTTTGGTCATTAGAAATAGCCTTTTCCACTAGGCTATTCGATTAACTCCAATCTATAGTTTTAGGTAGTGGAAGTTAGTCACTCTAAGTTACATAATTGTCGCACATATGAAGAGACTTGGTTCAAGAAACTTTTAATGCTAAAATTGATTTTAAGGATCATAAGTGCAACAATGGTGTCATTAAATTGAGGAAATTGTCAATGGTCCCACAAAATGGATCAAAGTTGTCATTTGGCCAATGGTTGTAAACCAGTCCCCGAAATTGAATTAAAAGTAGCGCTTAGTCCAAAAAATGACGGAGGTGTTAAACTTAATGGTAATTGTGAAATCGGCTTCTACTTTCAGTGACAAAAGTTACGTTAAATTTTAACAGATCCGTCAGTTTTTGGACTAAGTTGCAATTTTGTCCAATTTCGGAGACTAATTTGCAACTTTTGAACGTTTGAACCAAATCCCAAGCTCAGACCCACTTTCTAGACCATTTCGACAATTTACTATTTGTAAATTCAAGTGCTAATTCTCGTTCAATTATAAAATAAAATAACGTACCCAGTCATGACAAGATAGCATAAAATGGTCAGCACCAGATGACCGATTCCAGAAAGGATGTTTGGAAGAAATGATCCTCACATAATCAGACACGAATTGTGTAAGAGGGGTAAGATCAAATGTTTTTGGCTTGTAAATATACTTAACCATCCATGTAACACTGAAGGGCATGAAGAAAAGGTGAGCAGACAGAGGATTTTTTGTCCTAAATTTGTGTGTACCATGCTCCATTTCATGTATGAATCTTCCTTCACTTGAGTATATATCTTTACAGGGTCCATCATGGACTATTGGCAACTCCCCTTCTTTATATACATACACTTTTAATCTCTTTTCCATCTCTGCATAGCTCCTGTTATATATGGTATCATATTAATTTTGTTTTATTAAAATAATAATATAATAAAAATGTAATCTTTGTATGTGAAGTGTTAATTAAGTGTGATTGTGTGAACTAGAAGCAATAGTTGGGTGATGAACTGATGATTATGGTATAATTAGAAATAATAATAGTTCTCTGATGTTCTTGCATGAATCATAATCATGACTATAGTAACATTAGTACCACCACTGAAACTATCTTTATTCAGTGTTGCATAGTGTGCAAGGTAAGCATCAAGCTAAGAGGCTTGTCCCACAATCAGAAAAATTTCATCTCATGGGGGGGGGGGGGTGCTTTGGTAATGAATATGTTACTAATAGCCACAACTATTGTCTAAACATTATTACACTTACATCTTCTGCTGTGTGACTATGTATGTGTCAATAAATTATGCTTGTGTGCATGTGTGAATATTGAGGAAACAAGAAATCCTGAACCCCTAATTCAGTTGATGTACTATGGAAAATGATGTAAAGCAGATGTTATTATATTTATATGTATGTCCTAGCATAGCAATTTCACATTCTATTTACTGTTCTTAGATATAATGAAATAAATAAGGTTGTGTGTAGTATATTAACCGAGTTTGGATATTCAGTAACACTTTTATACAACCCTATCTGTTAATTTATATTATTTGTCTATTTTATCGATATTACATAATTTTATCATGAAAAGTAAAATAACCAGTTTTTTTAATTGGAGCTAGTAATAAAAACAGTCAGAAGGATTAGTCTTCTGCTAAGAGTTTATGGGCTCCATTCTAAAATCAATTGACAAAAGAGAAAGTAGTCCAAGATCTTATATATTAACCCGGAAGTATACCGACTTCCATTGTGAAAATGTGCATCTTAACATATTCCTTATCCCGTTATCCGGGCTTATGGTGGAGACTCTTCCAAATCCTTAGGACACGTTTATATTGAAAATAATTGCCACAAAACTAGTCATAAGTTTTACCTGGTTATTATTGAATTTCTGGGTGTTGCATGGTCACAAACTCACAACCAAAGCTTTTAGAAGACGACGTAATGGAGTGTTTTGAGGGTATAATAATGAATTACCCCCCGCACTAGCCATGGCGTGCTTCATTCCCAAGACTATTTTGACGTTATATATTTCCACACATAATTAATCCACCAACTCAATTCTCAATTCACAATTCTCTTTTTAAGGAGGATGACTTAGAAGTTAAGTTGGTGTAATACGTTCCACACAACAAAAGTCTTGGTCTTAAGTCTTAGGTGATTCTTTCCCAAAACCTCCCCAAACGTCACGAAAAGGGACGGTCAAGTCAAGGATTTTCATTTACTAGTATGTTGTTGGAAGTTGGAACTATAAGATTGTGGAAATATCACCCTTTACTAATGGTAGTTTTGAAGTTAATCGAATAGGTTAGTGGAAAAGGCGGGCTCTTGCTACTGAATAGAAGGTTCTCGATTTGAAACTCACGTTGTTAATGATAAATTTGAAAGAAAGTATTGCTTTTGCAAATTTAGTATAAATTATCAAAATATAACTTTTAGGATAACAATATTCTAACATTCAAAAGATATTGTATGTAAGGCTATTTTTATCTTATCCCCAAAAAATACAAAATGCTAAAAATGGAAACAATATTAAAAATAATGTTATCCTATATCAAAAGGAAAATATTACTATTATTGACTTAGCCAATCTGTTCTTCGGTTACCCTCTTGTCCTTAGTGATGCTGTTTTAATGTGACGTTTTAAAATTAAATTAAATAGCTCATTCACTTTTCGTTATTATTTCAAATGATTTATGACCTTTATATAATTGAAAAAACATAATACGGTTAAAACTATTTTCATAAAAAAACTTTTCACATAAATGCAGGTCATATATATAATAGGTTCACGATTTTTGAGTCCACAAGAAAAAATCACGCACTTTTCTCACGCTCGATACATATAATAAGTACAAGCCATGAATACTTTTACGGTGTGAAACTGCGAATAGGGCCAACCACATATATAAGTACCATAAAATAATATACATCTAAGTAGTTGAACGTCAAATATATTAATGTTAAAAATTAATTATATAAAAATCAATTGACAATTAAAATTGAATAATAAGTACATAAAGACAATAATCTAATTTTATGGTAAGTAACTTACTGAAAAAATGCAGTGGGGTTGTGATATACACTGCTCCCATTGAATATTTCGGATCTATTTTTGTGATCAACCAATGATGCTTTCCTAATCGCCGTTCTTGCTGCTGCTAATCCTCGCTCCACCTTCGATTTTTCTTTCTACATTCAAAAATTATTAAATATCATTATTAATTTAAACCCAATATATTTTATATATATTCACGATAATACCTTCATCGTAGGGGCCGTCAAAATACTTAAATTCGAAATTACTTGCGAATTCCTCCCAAATGCATTGCATAATTAAGCTTGATCAATAAGTTAATTTCACAAGCCAAAAAACGGTTTCAGTTGTAATTTGGAAAGTTGACGCAAATTGCTTATAATATTCATACTTTATTCCAGAAAAGGGATAAAAATACAAAACAAAAAATATGCATAAATCGCTCATAATCGAGAAGGGAAAAATCGACAAAAAAAAAAGGAAAAGTGCAGAGATAGTAATAATGGCTAATATTTATTACCTGAATTTCATTCCAAAAATAAATATTTCGTAGTTGATGAAAAATCAATCGAAATTAAAACTGTACATAAACAATGAACGGTTTCTCAGTTCTCACACACTCAATCAAAATCGGTAGAAAACTTCAAAAATAAGCAAAAACAGAGTACTTAATCAATTCTATCCAAAACACGTAGCGTTCTTCATGATTGTTTCTAAGCTTATGATTCACAATCAAAAACATATACTCCCTCCGTCCCTAAAAGATTGTCACATTTTGACTTTTAGTGGTCAACAAAACACGATTTAAAACATAAATATCTATTATTCTACATGCGAAAAAATTATAAAAAGTTAATATTTCAAAAATATATATTGAGACGAATCTAACAAGGTCCCACAAGACTATATTATTTCTTGTCGTTTAATGGGAATTCATGATCAAATTTTATAATATTTGACTAACAAAAGTCAAAATGTGACAATCTTTTAGAGACGGAGAGAGTAATAATATATGTTTATGTTATGATGATTAATATTATTAATTCTCCACGATGAATTGAAACAATTCAAAAAATCCAAAAAAAACAGAGTCTAAATTCAGTCCAAAAACACATCGATACAGAGCATATGATTCACAATTAAACATACTACGTCATCCTAAAAGATACTACTAGTAAACTTCGATTTTGCAACAGACAAAAAACTCCGATTAAAATTAAAATTATGAAGTTAATTCTAGAATATATGAAAACACAAACATTGAATATTTTTTTGATCGAATATTACACATCATGCATAAAATTACTCGATTCCAATTTTAGAAAACTCAACCATCAAAATTCAAGGCGGGAAAATGTTTTGAGACGCATGAAGTATACAAATGTTGGATCAAACTTACCATTATGGGTTGTGAACGACGAATTTCCCTAGCAATTTGACGAGTAAATCCATCCTCACCACCACCAGGAGCGGTAGCTGGCGGAGGAGCGGGAGCTGGAGCTGGAGCAGCAGGAAGTGAATAATCACCAATTGTGGTGACCTTCTTCAACAGCTCGGCAATAGAAATCTCAGTGAGAGTTTCCATTTCCGGCTTGGTTTCAGAAGCCGGAAACAAACTAAACGAGCTCCCTCCCCAGCTACCCGATGTTGACGTGGACAAAGCAATGATGATCACCATGGAAATGAACAATGCGGAGGTGATTAGCCATGTACATTGAATCAGAGATTGAGAATATTTGTCTTCAACCATAATATTTTCACTGGTTTTGATCATATTTTTATTACAATTTGGTATAAATTTGTTTGCAAATAAATTCAATTTTGGAATAGTGAAGAAGAAGAAGAGTGTCTGGTTTGAAGTTGGTTAGCGAGGGATGGGAGGAGGAGGGGGTGAAAAGGCCGGGAAAAGCAAAGGACTTTAAGCGTGAGTGTGCACTTATATAGACGTTGTTACTAGTTGATGTCCCAAAAAGATTGTCCAACTATAATGCTAACTCTTCTCTAGTTTTTAAGATATTTGTTGTTTCGAAATAAAAATTAGAGCATGAAAATGGCATTTTTCTTAAATTGAAATAATATAAGTAAAACTTTTTTATGATGCTTATATCATTATTGTGTAATGAAGATTAATTTTGCTCACACGTATAGTATAATAATAAAAGACACAGTAATTGGGTGATCGTTGAAATCATGTCAAGGATTATTTTTGGTTTCGTATTTCATGCCGTTGGTCCTTTTTCTTTGCTACATTGCCACTAAAACCATCCTTCATTTACAACTCAGCATACTAAAGAATTATTGATAAAAGGGACATAAATTAAACTTTTCAAAAGAATTATAGGAATATAGAATTATATTACATTTTATCCCTAGCTAAATGCTATCTCTTCTTCTTCATACCTTTTTATTTACTACCTCTATATCTAAAATGTTGTCCACTACTTTAGTAATCAAGTGATGACATATAAAAACGAGAACAAAAAAGTGATAATGTTATTGTTTTAAAAAAAATAGTGCATGCATGTCATTAATTTCGCCACCAATTAATATACATGATTTAGTATAAACAAGCAATGTACCTAATGTCAAGTCATCTTATCTCAATCGCAAATATGCTGATATCTCTAATGGAGAGATGATTTCTCTCACTAGTTTGATGCTAGTCGTCTTTTTCCTTGAATTTATGAGTTTACGAATTGTATTGATATTTCATTATTATAATGTATTATTCGTATTAATAAAATCAAAAGGTACCCCTTTTTTAAAAAAAGCAATGTACCTAATTAAACATGATTTATTTATACGAAATACTACCTCCATCCGTAAATGGTTGTCACATTTTGACTTTTGGTGGTCAACAAAACACGATTTAAAACGTAAATAACTGCTTTTTTACATGCGAGAAAATTATAAAAGGTGATATTTCAAAAATATATATTGAGACGAACCTACCAAGGTCTCACAATGTTGTATTATTTCTTATCATTTAATGAGAATTCATAATCAAATTTTGTTATATTTGACCAACAAAAGTCAAATGTAACCATCTTTTAGGGATAGAGGCAGGGGCAGACCCAGAATTATAGTTGAGGGTATTCATTTTATCATTTAAAATATCAAAAATAAATATGGATATTCATTAAGAAGGTGTAAATGAATGATGTAACAAAAAAATGTAGTTATGTCAAAATTTGAACCCAAACCTCTCACAAATTTAGTAAGAATTTAACCATTTGAGCTATTTTATTTTTATGGAGGATATTCATGTGAATATCGTAACCTCAATGTAGGTCCGTCCTGAACAGAGGAAGTACTAACAACGTCAAAAATAGGAAGTAATCATAAATGTCAACCTTGATTATACCAAGAAGAAGGTGACAACTGACAACAATTGTGAAACAAGGCGGAGTGGTTTTTGTTGAACAAATTATTTGGGTGTCATTTGCCATTGATCGATCTTAGTTTCTCTTCCCCGGCCCCCCCTACCCCCACTCCCTCAAATTTAAGCATCACATTTGTTTTCTCATTTGTATATTATCGGTAAAAAGTATTTCCACGACGCGAATCTACACGACTTACTTTTACTCATAAGATTGAATGCATTCAATTTATATTAAAAATATTGAAACACGAAACATATCTCAGCAATAAAATATGTTTTCCCTACATTAGCAATCTTTAAACGAGAAATTTGGTAAAGTACCACGATTTGAGTCCCACTTTAAAAAAATACCACGAAAACTTTTTTAATTAGAAACTACCAAAAAAAGCGCGTTAATTGACTAATTTACCCCTGCATGCAACCGCCGTATTTTTTGTCTGATATCAAGAAATTCTCGGGCCCCTCAATTCACTTTTCAACAACTCACTCTCTCACTTCAATTTGTCTCTTCCTTTCTCTCTCTATTCTCTCTTCAACTTCTCCATTTGTTCGACGAAGAAACCGCTCCGACTAACCACTCCGACCTACTCCCGGCCGCACAGTACATTTCTCAGAACAACAATCTATAGTTCCAGTCTGGTAAGTTATTTTTTTTTTGTTTTTTGTTGAAAACTTATACTTCAAGTACGATTTTGAGTTTTTATTTTTGTGTTTGGGGTTTCTAAACTGTTCGATTATTGTATGTGTTTGATTGTGAGTTGTTTTTATGAAAACCCTAAAAGAAAAAACGGTTTGTAACCGTTTTGAAGTTTAAAGGTTTTGAAGTTTAAGGTTTTGAAGTTTAAAGGTTCTGAAGTTTATTGTTTTGAAGTTTAAAGGTTTTGAAGTTTAAGGTTTTGAAGTTTAAAGGTTTTGAAGTTCAAACGGTTTTGTCCAAAAATAATAAGGGTTTGTAGTTTAAACGATTTTTGACAAAAAGTTTGCAACTTTTGCATGTTAAAATCAAGGGTTTGTATTATAAACACCATGGTCATGTTTATAACCCATTTGTACAGGTTTATTTTCAAAAATATTTCACTTTATTGTTTTTAAAACTGGGTTTACAATTTCAAACATGGCCTTGGAGATTAGGGTCGTTTGGGTTTTTAGTTTTAAAAGAAATCTGTGCATGTCATGTAATATAACCTAATACCATCGTGTTTAATTGGTTATAATGTAATATAATTGGTTATAATGTAATATAATTGGTTATAATGTAATATAATTGGTTATAATGTAATATAATTGGTTATAATGTAATATAATTGGTTATAATGTAATATAATTGGTTATATTGTAATATAATTGGTTATAATGTATTATTATGGAATATCATGTAATATAGTTGATGATAATACAATATAATGGAATATAATGGACTGAAATATACTACAATAGTGCATAAATGTTTGTAAAAGATTATAACCTTTTTCTCCCATTGTATTTTACAGAAAAATGAGGAAATGCAAGGGAAGTGTGGAGGAAAAGTCTGAAACTGTCAAAATAAACAACCAAGCAAACACAACCTGCTTGGTTCTTGTAAGGACATTATTATCTGAAGAAAATATAAGTATAATGAGGCAGGAATATCATATGATAGACATGCTTTACAAGCTTGGTGATGTTGACATTCAAGGTCCGACAATCGGCTGGCTAGTTAAACATGGACTTTTAGCTGTTGATAAAGGTCCTGGGAAGAGGATATTGGGTTTTAAAATTGGTAATAAGGTACATAAATTTGGTCCGGCTGAGTGTGCCCTGATGTCAGGATTTGACTTTGGGGAAATTCCACAAATTGACCACGAGGACAGTGACCTCCATAGGTTGTTTGTTACAGAAAGTGGGAACTTCATTCTGAGATATGGACTACTGAGGAAGAAGTTGGAGCAAGTGGCAATCCCTGACCCAGACAGCATCCTTGCACGCAAGATGGCTGTCATATATATCCTGTATAGTATGGTTTTTGCAAAGCAAAAGGAGAATGCTTTGTCTGTCAATGCTCTATACCTTGCTAATGATCCTGCGAGGTTTAACACCTTCCCATGGGGTAGGATTATGTATGAGAAGCTTGTTAAGGAATGGAAACATGGGTTCGATAAATGGGCAGCTAGTCCAGGTTCCCAGATATGCATCAACACATTCCCGTACATGATGCAGGCATGGGTTTTTGAGTGCCTGAGGGCGGATTATGCTGAAACCCTGGCCAAACATAACCCAGAGGCCCCCCCTAGTCCACGCGTGTTGAGGTGGAAGACGATTAAGGCGATTGATTATACATTGGCAAAGCAGACATTCCTTGATCGGGCTGATGTCATGGTTAGTTATTAGATTTCTATTTTTATCCACATATAATGACATATAATAGAGTATAATAGAGTATGATGACATATAATGACATATAATAGAGTATAATACAGTATAATGACATATAATAGAGTATAATGACATATAATGACATATAATAGAGTATAATCGAGTATAATGACATATAATGACATATCATGACATATTGATCTTGATATCAGGTGCCCTTCAAGCAATTAAAGCCAACACCTGATGAGATGGAGACAGAGATGTATAAGGATGCTGTGAGTTGGTATGCTACATTGCTACACACACCTACACCTTCTCCTGTACGTGATGAAGAGAATGAGCCAAATGAGGCAGGTTTGGTTGTTTTGCCTATGTTAAAGAAAATGAACAAGAAAATTGATACTTTCTGTGAGACAGTGAACCAGAAATTGGCTGAGTTTGACAGTAGGATAAAAAAGAGTGTTATTGATAGGAAGGCTATTGAAAATCAGATGTTGGTGAAGCTGAGAAGTTACCACTCTTTGCAATTTTCAATTGCAAAGCATAAAATTGAGAAGGAGTTGAGAGAGGAGCTGGGGTTGAAACCTTCTGGTGCTAAGAGTCCTGAGGGTATTCATATTGATTTGGATGACTTGGAGGAGGATGCTGGTGCTGTCCATGGAGATGATATTGATGGAGAGGGAGAGGATGGTGATGGGCAGGAAGATGAGTTTGAAAATGTGAATAAAGCTGCAGTTGCCCATGATCCATCATGCCTCCAGATGGTGGTGGTCCATTCAAATATCAGTCCACTAAATGTGGCATCTCCTGAGCATACAATGGATCTGGACCCATTAGTGTCATCTGTGACAAGAGACAGTGGCCCAGAATCCTATATCCCTCAAAAGCCCACCAGCAGCCCAGTAAAACCTCCCAGCAGCCCAGTAAAAGCCCCCAGCAGCCCAGAAAAAGCCCCCAGCAGCCCAGTCAAACTCCCCATCAGCCAAGAAAAAGCCCCCAGCAGCCCAGAAAAAGCCCCCAGCAGCCCAGTCAAACCCCCCTGCAGTCCAGAAAAACCCCCCAGTCCGAAAAAATTGTCCCCCAAAAAAGAAAAAGCCCCAATTCAAAATCCTGTAACTGAAGTGCCAGTGAGGACTTCACAGAGGAGCAAGAGGCCTGCTGCTACTTCACAATCTCCATTTACTAATCCTGAGCCAAAGAAGAAAGCCAAGAAGCAGGTTGAGCCTTTAGTTGAACACCCATTGCCTAAACCCTGGGAAAATCCTTCTTGGGACTTTGATTTTGATAAGATCAAATATAAAGTGCTCACTGCTGTTTTTAAAAAGAAGAATCAAAAAAAGAATGCTGGGATTACATTGTGTGTGCAGCCTAATGATGCAGCCCTTGTGAAGGATATGAATGACCTATGTGCTAAGCTTGGGTGGCTCACCAGTGAGGTATGATCTTATTTATTATAGAATGATGCATATCTTGTACATGTATTCTGTTTAAATGATAGAATTATGCATATCTTGTACATATATTCTGTTTAAATCATAGAATTATGCATATCTTGTACATATATTCTGTTTATAATAGATTATGATGGACTATAATAGATTATGATGGAATATAATGACATATAATTGATTATAATGACATATAATCGATTATAATGAGATATAATGGATTATAATATATTATAATGACATATAATTACTTATTCTATGTATATGTAGATTATTGATGCTATGCTGTCACTGAGAAACATGCAAGTGGATATCTATCCTGATATGTTCCCTAGCGTCAAGTGGACTTGCTTGGGCACTTTGTACAACAAAGCTGTTACAAATGCCGTGGAGATGTTCAAGCAGTCCAGAGAATTGGGGCAGCTAACAGAGGATGGTCAAGTGCCATGGGGGTCTATAGACCCTGAAATGTATGGGTATGTTGCTGGGTTCAATGGAAACTGGCCTAGCAAGGACTGGTCTACATGTGATAGGGTATATGGGGTGGAGAACATTGCAGAATGCCACTGGGCAGCTTTCTCCTACGACTTTAAAGAAAAGTGCGTAAATGTTTATGACTCCATGAAGGAGTCATTCAAGGAGGATAGGATGAAGCTGTTTCAGAAGCACGCCATTATTGTCCCCAGCCTTTATAATACATGCTTTGCCAGACCAGTATTCAACCCAGATGAGCCTTTCAGGGTTGTAGTCCACGATGTGCCACAACAGCTCAACAATTCGGACTGTGGGGTCTTTGCTGGTAAGTTCGTGCAGGGGTTGACAAGGAACGAGGATATAAACAAAGTTCAAATCCATAAGTGTCCTGATTACAGAAAGACAATTGCTGTTGAGTTAGTCAAGTGGTGGGGGCCTCCAGAATCTCCAAAATTGAAGGAAGTTGGCTTATGAAGAATGTTTCTATGTTGAACAATCTATTTATTTTCAGTCTTGAACAATTTAATTTCTGTCTTAAACAATTTATATTCTGTCTTCGACAATGGTCACGTACCTTTTGACAACATGTAGTATAACTACATGTGTCCGTATTATTTTGACGTGTAGTCGTGGTACATGTTTACCATATTCTGAACAACACTTTTGAATATATATGCAGCATGTATCAGTGTTTATTTGTTCAAAATGATGCAGTTAGGGGCATAATATATTATTCATCACATAAATTATTAATTGTTTTATTCTAACTAGTGAAAATAGTTAGTGAAAATAGTTTTATTCTAACTAGTACAGAAATTATTAATTGTTTGGTCATTACACTACTTAGTGAAAACAGTTTTATTCTAACTATTACATAAATTATTCATTGTTTGGTGGTGGCACGTATTCGAATCCTGTACATGTTTGTCTATTATGCCCAAATTGCTTGCATCTCCCACATCTTAGTCGTTTTGTTATTCCCTCGACCTCTCCTTGTGATAGCATACGTTTATTCTTCGGCCTACCCAATTTGTTAGCAACCAAAGGTGGCTTCATCACAACTGAAGAGACTTCTGCAGGAACAAGTCGACTCCATTCTGTCGGGTGTGGTACAGGCATAATTGGAATCTTGTATGCATCACGTAAACTGTCAATATTATAGTACCTACAGTATGAAACAGGCGTAAATTTCCATTATATTCTATTATATGCAATTATAGTCCATTATATGCTATTATAGTCTATTATATTCTGTTATAGACCATTATATTCTATTATAGTCCATTATATTCTATTATAGTCTGTTATAATCCATTATATTCTATTATAGTCCATTATACTATTTTATAATCCCTTATACTCTATTATAATATGACTTACCTTGAGCACATAGTGTAGATCGAAATGTTACGCTCCCTGCATGCTCTGACAGCATGTTCACAAGGTAACTGGCTTACTTGGAAAACATTGCACGTGCATGTACGTCTGTTAATGTCCACGACCGCATCTCGTCGTCCATCTATCATATTAAAACGAAATTCATCTATTGAAATGACCTTGAACACACGAGAAGCATCGTCACGTTCGGTTAATTCCTCCTCAACTTTGGGACACATAGGATTTTGCCACTCCGAGGCAGCTTTGTACCGATTGTAAAACCATTTTTGCAAGAGCATCCTTATGGTCTCAAACATGCCAATTATTGGGTATTCACGTGCGTCTTTCAAAACTGCATTCATCGACTCCGCAATATTTGTCGTCATGATGCTATATCTTCTGGATGGGAAAAAACAACGGGCCCATTTTTTGGGATCGGCATCCATCAAGTAATCATAAATGTTCCTTTTCAAGTTCCTTAACTTGTGCATTGAATCCTCAAATTCTTTCTCCGTGTATGCCTTTGCCGAGCTGTATAGAAACTGATCAGGCTTCACCTTAAACCGGGCTGCAATATTCATACCCAAGTGAAACATACATATCCCGTAAACAGCGTGCGGAAACACTTCAAGGCAACACTTCTCAATTGACCGATGCCGATCCGATATAAACACCAGATCTTCAGTGTACCCAATAACCTTGCGCAATTCCTTGAAAAACCATGACCAAGTCTCATCACTCTCGGTAGCTGCCACCCCGAATGCAACCGGGAATATTTGACCATTTCCATCCATAGTTGTTGCAATGAACAACTTACCCCTATACCGACCTTTCAAATGAGAAGCATCGACAGCTATAACAGGTCGAATGCTTGATTTGAAGCCAGCAACACATGATCCCAATGCCAAAAAACAGAATTTGAAACAATTGTCCTCGGTTGTTTCATAACTAGTATATGTACCTGGATTCCATTTCTCCAACAACCAAAGATACCCTGGCAACTTTGCATAAGATTCTGCAGCCCCTCCACGAACGAATTCCATACCAATTTCTTTAGCCTTCCATGCTTTCCAATAACTAACATTAATACCGTAATTTTTCCGTAACATTTCCTTTATTTTCATAGGGGGCAAACCTTCGTCATTCACCATATAAGCAATAGCCTTAGACGAAGCAGAGCCCCGATATTGCTTCATCCGATTGTCCAATGAACAAGTATGTTCTTTTACATACTTTCGGATGACCCACTCTCCCAACGCAGCTGTTTTGATGCTATTAAGCTTGAAAGAACATTCTTTCTGTGTACATACAGCTCGTACTCTGCTTTTGTCAGAGTGGGATATGCGGAACTCACGATTGGCCTTCATATTCAATACACGCAATCGAATTATAATTGATTCCTTGTCTGGACAAATCTCCCCAACTCTAAAATCTGTGTACTGGTGTACATTTGTTGACACCACAGTATTAACACAAGATGCTCCAGCTTTAGGATCTCGGACAGTATTTGGGTCATCATTACCTGGAAATAAGACGACATTATACTCTATTATACTCCATTATACTCTATTATACTCCATTATATTCTATTATACTGCATTATATTCCATTATACTCCATTATACTCTATTATACTCCATTATACTCCTTTATTAATGTAGACATAATTGAACTTAAATAACATGGACTTACCAGTGCTAGATGATTCAAACCCAGAATAGACAGAATTGTAGGGAGGGACAGGATTGTTCTTCCTGGCCGTATCACCAAAAACATCGTCTTCGTCGTAGTGATGATTAACAAAATCTTGCCTATATGCAAAAACCTCATCATAGTCAAATTCATCATTTGCACTATCATCAAATTCATCATTTGAACTATCAAATCCAAATGCATCATTTGAACTATCACCCAGATCTTCTCGTCCCTGGGGGGTATAATTCTCAAATTTATTCATATCAGCTTCAAAATCATCCAGCCCCATAACTTCCACATGTTTAAGCTTATCTTCGACAGGGACATTCGAATCTTGATTAACACTTTGGCTTTTCAATTGGACAGGGGACCTACAATCATGACGAACTGGGGCCTTGGAAATACGCTCAGCCTCCTTACAGACATCCACGATCAATGGTGCATTATTCTTCTTTCTATTCTCATGGCCCAACAAATTCTTCTTACGAGTACTAATACACAATGGGATAGGCTTATCCCGTCTCCTATAACATTCAATGAATGTTGACACATCATCATCATTTACAAGATCATAAGGGGGCATTATTTGTTTGTCCGGATAGCAATTCCATCCAGCTAAATCCAAATAAGTATCAACACTGTTGATTCCAGTTGCTACATATATGAGCTGAAGTAGAGACGAGTAGGTTGAATCGAGTGGAACTTTAACATACTTCGTCTTGGAAGCTTCATATCGCCAAATAACTCCACCATCATTCTTCCATTCACCATTGTAATTAAGAAGGACAAGAATATCTTCAATTTAAAAACAAAATCAGCTTAATACTGCATTATAATCCATTATAATCCATTATAGTCTATTATACTCAGTTATACTTCTATGAAATATAATGTTTATAGTATAATCGTATCCAGCTACAAAAATCGAACCCAAATAACTTAAACATTCAATAAAAATCGTACCTTTTTGCCCGGAGCTGATCTCCATTAGTTTGTTTGATTATGGAAGAAAAAGGGAAGAGGGAGATGGTGTTGAACCTCACAAAAACTTCAACTTTTTATTGGCAACTACGATACAAATATGGAGTGACAATGAAAAGCCCAGAAGATATGGGATATGAAGATTCAATAGAGAAAAAGATGAAGATACTGGATGTGAAGATGAATCCCGGCGACGAGGTGGACGGAGATGGTGCTGTGGGCGGTGGGACTTATGGAGGGAGAGAGGATAGATAGAAAAGAGAGAGGAGAGAGGAGAGAGAATGTACCTTGTAATAAGAGGAGAGAGGAGAGAGAAGAGAGATGTGTGGCTTTATATTGGGTTGGTAAAAAGGGGTTTAATGAAGGGCAATTTAGTGACTTCACCCAAATTTTTTGGTAGTTTCTAATTAAAAAAGATATCATGGTATTATTTAAAGTTGGACCTCAAATTGTGGTACTTTGCCAAATTTCTCATCTTTAAACAACTATGACCAGTTAACTTTTGTGTGATATGACAATTTCACATAAATTTTACACCTCCAATATTTATTACCTTAATTTTTTAACTTTTCGTTCTAAACATTTACACTTGATTAAAAAATTTAGTTAATTTGACAAGTATATCCTCCGCATTAATTTCATGCCAGTTACGTGGGCGTGGAGTAATATCCAAAAAAAGATTTTTCACAATCGAAATAATAAAGACGAAATTGTTTATTATCGTGGGCTCAGACCCCATTTAAATTAATTAAAAATTTCATTTTTTGTAATTTATAATTCATAGCACTTGGCAAAAAAATAACAAACTAATATCAATGAAGTACATCAACATGATGTTGAATTATTAATTAATTCCTTAATTGTTGTGAACAAATTGACCATCAATATGAAAAATTATATTGTGAAATTTTATAAGAAGTAATTTTGTTTAATATTGTTGAAACACAAAACCGTTTATATGAGTTTTTGTGTTTATTAGAACAATTATTAAGGAAAAAGTCTTTAATTTCAATAAAAATGTTTATATGATTATTGAACATTTCTATTCCAAAAAGTATGACTGTTATTGGATCGTGTAAATGATGATCTGTTTAGTACTCGGTTAAAAGCCCGACTTAGTTACCTATTCGATTTTGGGTCCTATAAAGGTAAATAATTTTGCGAAAAAACTAGATAATTAATTACTCCACTCATTAAATTACATAAGCCGCTAGCAATCAGAACACGACCCATTTAAAGCTTTTTACATTATTATTATGAATAAATTAAGGGTAACTCGAATTGCCACTTGATACTCAAATCAAGAAGCCCGACAACCAGACTAGCTTACAAGTCGAACTCGAGCAAAGAAAGTTTCTCGATACAAAAAATAACGAGGCAAGACCTAATACAATTAAGTATATATCCAATCGAGTAAGCCGGTACCCGGTCGAACCCGACCAAATAAGACCACTACTAGAGATGGCACCAAGTCCACAACATGGTCTGTTGTTTTGAAGTTCCCATGGACACAGTTGTTTATCTGAACACAGTTCAGTTAGCTTCTTCAGCTTTCTGCAACAAATCCTACAAAGTCAACCCAATAATCCATCATCATTCTTCCTCATTTGTTCCTCTCAACTTGTTGAAAGTCAACTCTAGCATCAAGAAACTTCAGTTGACTAATGGCTTCCGCCTCAATGCTTCAACCTCCAACGACTCTGACCACAACCAATCTGATGAACTTGCCATTCTTCTTGAAGTTGAAGGGTATTTAATCCTTTTTTTATTAATGTTAATTATGCCAAAGCTCATTTATATGTACAGATTTTTATAGTTCCATAGATGTTATGTTATGCTAGTGGAGTATTTTATATGTATAGTCGAAGATTTTATATTCACGATTCTTAAATGTAATGAAATAAATCGAAATGGCTCATAACATTATCTATACTTATTATGTTGTTGTTATCGGTGTAATAGACATACGAGTGAAGACCCCTGCGATAATCATGATACTCAATGTAGTTGGAATAGCCGAATAGTCATATTAGTAGTTGCATTGACAGTTATCTTCTGCCTCAAATCTGTATTGAAGCGTCGGTTGTAAGTAGTAGTGATAATTACAGTGATAGTTACGTTTATGGATCCGATTGTGGTGAAAGTTGAAGTGATAGTAGTAGATGGTCTTTGCAATTTATGTTAAGTCAACTCGGAAATAGAATCCTTATTATCATAGTGGTGAGGCTGCCTATAAACCGACCCCCTTACCCCTCTTAGGTGGGATCATATATAGAGACAATGGGGCATGATATGCTAGTAGAGGTGGACAATGGGATAAGGGGGGGGGGGGGAGATTTTTTAGTCTAGTTTTTCTCTTCTTTACCCTTGCCCATTCACATTCATTTACAATTGTTGAAAATCATCATTAACAGGTAAAATCTCTTGGCATGAATCATGTTCTTTTTGTAGTATGTAACTATTTATCTTCAAAATCTATGTTTTGTGCTAAAAAGTTGCGGTAAAAGAAAAACAATTTTTTTACTAGCTTAAAGTTTCAACTTTCACAGTGTTCCTTTAATGAATCAAATTTGATGCAGGGTTATAATGGATGTCTATCGCTTGTGCAACCGCCGAGCCTTCAATGTAGGTGAGGTACCACTTGCATATGTATGGGTATTAATATAGAGTCTTATTCTAGGACACCCTTCATATGTTTCTAAAGAGGTTTTTATCTTATTTTGTCAGCTTTTGGAAAGCTTGGATTAGACTGTGCTAATTGGACTGAACCAATCTATCTTGATCTTGTAAGGTGTGATGTCATGAGGATTCGTCATTTATTTTGTAGGTTACTTCCATATTTATTTTTTCTACTCCCTAAGCATCTAACTGAATGATATACTTATTATTGATATTCCGTTAATATCAGTTGGATCAAGGAATACATGATATGATCTATTAATGTTTTTGTTAACTCCAAACAATTTGTATTGTACACGATCTAAAAACAGAAAACGCATTCCACCATATTAATGTGGTTGTTAATTCTAAACAATTTGTATTGTTCACAAGTAAACTCTTTTTTGAGTCTATCTCCTGTGTGGTTGATTATCTTCTCAGTTGTTTACTAATTGATAAGAGTGTACTTCTTTCTGTGTTATTGACTTATATCTTCACTTCGTAAGAATTTCAACTATCCTAAAATTCGAAACTAGGTATGAGCAAGCTTGTTCATTTATTAGATGAAGTGGTAATTCTATTAAAATATCAGCTGTTGTTATTTACTGCATCATAATGTGCTTTAATCAGGAAAAGCGCAGGAGATGAGGAAAGGATGCTAATTTTATACTTTAACAGGGTCAGATCTTCATTCTTCCTTTCCCAGTTTTTAGGGCGTAAAGTTCTATCTACTTTGTTACTTTTCTCTTCCTTTTTTCTTTTCTTTTTTGTTTGTTTCGATACCTAATGCATTTCGATATGCTTATTTTGCTATCTGTATATCCAGATTGGGTGGCCTACTTCAGTTCCCACAAATGAGCAAACGGGATTTATAAAAAGAGTTCTTCGAGAGAAGGTGCTGAACATGGCACTGTATAATGATGATTATTGAAACATTTGAGAATGTAGAATACTTTGCCTCTTGTTTGATCCTAACTGATTGTCTGAAAGTCATCAGTGATACTTATTTGATGTTCTTCCAAGTTTAGTTAATCATTCAGTCATCTTTCACAAATTCATCAACAATAGGTCTCGATGCTCTTTTAATTAAATTCCATAAGTTAGTTTTGAATGAGAGCTATCTTTAGAGCTGAGTGAACTACAAATGAAACACAGAAGTATGGTTTTCCTTAGAATTATAATTAATCTACATATTTAGTTTTTGTTTTAATGAATGCATTTGCTTTCAATTGGAACTATTATTATCACTATTCTTCTTACTTCTGTTGCTCAAATATTTGATTGATTCCCTACAGAAAGGTGCACTAGATGAATTGGTTCTCTCAGAAACTTTGCCGCTAAGACCAGGTGTCATCGAGTGAGTACCTAATTTAACAGAACACTTTATCTTCCAATAAGATGTATTATATTGTTTTACATATCTAACGTAAGTATGTCCATTGTTGGGCCTTCACCTATGCTTAACATAAATTGTGATATCTAGGTTTTTATCGTAGATCCTCAATAGAAGAATAACAACATAATGGGTTCGAAATATTAATATTCTAGAATATCAAGCATTGATGTAACTTTTAATGGTTTGTCAATGATATTAGAAGAATTGGATTCTTCTTCTAAAGCTGGGACCACGAGTACTCAAGTTATGACTGAAGTAATAACGAGTAAAACTTCACGCGACAGAATATTTGCTATATTGTAATTTTTCTAGTGTAGACGATCTGATTTTTTATTCAAATATAATACGTAGTTACTTGCATTAAAATGTCTCTCCTTTCTACATATGCAGTTTCATTGATGATGCATGCAAAGAAGGTGTTCCAGTGGTCATATTGACAGCTTATGGTAGAAGTGGAGAGAAAGTAGCCAGGTATGTTGAAGAGTATATAATTTGATCTCATTTATGGCAGGGGAATGATAACATACATATTTAGAGTCTTAACTGGTTTAATAAATCAATCAATCAACTACTCCGTATCATTAATTGATAAGTAATGTAAGTTGTGTTTTCTTTATCATGAATATTCAAACAAGATGAGATATCTCCCATAAAACATCAGACTTCTGTTATAAATAGTATTATGGTAGAGTTATTCTGTGAGTGACCATTGTTTATAACTTTCTTGTTTTTAGATCCATCGCTGAGAGGATCGGGGAGGAAAGGATGTCAGCAATCAAGATCGTTGGAGATGATGAGGTGAAGAAGAGTTTTTATGGCCAGCTTGTATATGGTAAAGGAGTTTCTTCTAGTGTGGATGAGCTAATAGCCAAGGAAGCAACAAAAGCAGGTAACAGCGCTGACCTTAGCTAATCAATTATGTTAATTTCCTTCAAGGCTCTTTACAATCAAGTATACACATCCTCTAATAGCTTCTTCCGAGCGACAACGGATTGCAAAGGAGGTGGCATCTATGTTGAAATTAAGTGTTGACCTCGATACCAGCTCAAGTGAAAGGTTAGCTTATTGTAAACTCACTTGCAAGTACCTTGGACTGATGGTATTTGGCTTGTAGTACACCACGAAAGTCCTTAATGCCTCAAATGTTTGCAAATTCGGAAGAAAAGAATGTCAAAGACATTACAACTTTTAGTATTGCAGGGATAGCATGTTTTAAGGTTCTAGGACTTTCATCAATTTAGCGGTATCAGTCTGGGCTCTCGGGTAGAATATGTTTGTTCTTGTCAGTAAGCATACAATAACATTAATCAGAAACCAGAGTAGTTAAAGATCCAGTTCTTCTTGGAAAAAGTACTGTCTTGTTTTCACATCTATGTCAGAGTCAGTTTCATATGAAGAGTTATAAATAAGTATTGATCCAGTTGTTACTGTCAGTAGGGTTTTATGTTTCTTTTCTTATTAAGTGAACTGATTTGAGGCCTTTGACGGCTGGGCAACTTTATACGGGCCAACTTCATTGTCCACCATTAATTATCTTAGCAAGAACTAAGAAGTGAATTGTAGCTCCAGAATCTTGTACTAGCCCTTATAAGGTGCAATCATATATTGTCATCGATGCAGTGATTGCAGTTTGAAACTAATACGAGTCGTTCATTTTAAAGGATACAACATATTGTGGCTGCACTACGAGCAGGAGCTGAGTATGCAGATGTATCCGCAGTGAACTGTGTGCTTGTTGCAGGAAGTCAATCTGGAGTCACTGCTGCAGAGAGAATTGGTATGCCTTGCTTTGTTCTGCGAAGCAGGTAATGGCCTGGTCCTTGACATAGTTTGGTATCTCCCGCTGTTAACACCACTTGATACTAATTTTTCGACTTTCCTCAAAACTCAAAAAGTTTGACAGCTAGAGCAGAGTTCCCTTCTGCAAAAGCCACTCTGGATGGTTTCGGCGATGCAGACCTCACAATTTCGAAAATCCGCAAGAAAAGGTGGACTTGAATGTGATGCAGATGACAAATTATGCTTGGACAGATTGTTGTTGCCTTTCTAGATGGGAATTGTTTCACTATTTGTAACTTTGCTTCTTAAATGGGTTGCACTCTAAGTCTCTAACCATATAAGACCATGATCCAATGTCTCCAAGAGTGCTTGCACCCTAAACGTTGTAAAGGGAACGGATTATCTGTAATCTTACTTGTGATAATGGAGAGGTTGTTTTCGAATTGACCCAAGATGAAACAGAACAGTATTATTATTACAAAATAAATAATAAACTAAGTTATTGATTCTTGAAAATATACATCTTAAGAGAAATTCCTCTAAGAACACAAGATATGAAGAGTTAATCGAATAGCTTAGTGGAAGAGGCTCTTGCTAGTGACCAGAAGGTCCTGGTTCGATATTCACCTCATCGCTAATTTACAAAAAACAAAGAAAAAAAAGAACACAAGATATGAAGACATTATATATGAAATTCTTGACTTACTACATGAAAGTCCATTTACCAAATTTGTTATTACAAGATTGCGTTAATATGGTTCAAGTATATGTTCATGCATGGCGACTTTGATGGAAAACAGTAAATATATTTTCTTATACAAAAGTCCCTAAAAAGTGGAATCACAATTTAATTTCTTTAACATTAACTATAATGTGCATTTTAAACAAAAATTAGTACTCCGTAATTTATGAATGTGATCAAACAAATCCAAAAGTTCCCAATATCTTTGTCCAAAAAGTCCATGAAAATTCCAGCATGCAATGAAAAGTTGTCCTAAACAACTCCTAATTGTAATAACAAGAGATGGATTGTGATTAATCTCTGCATTGTTTTCACAAATAGATGAATTTAAGATGGAAACTTAGATGTTAGATCCATCTTCATTTGAAGAATGAAGATGCCCAGAAAATCTTTTTCCAAACGAAAGTCTACATTCATCATTCTTGCCTCTTTTTTGTTCATTTTCACCCTTTACTTCACTTTCTTGAACACCCCTTTTAGCAATATAAAAAACCATGATGTTGATCATAGTGTAAATGATACAAATTTTGATAATTTTGAAAATTCTGAGAGTTTTGAAAATTTTGGTAAAGTTCGGATTTTTATGTATGATTTGCCACGGAAGTTTACCTATGGAGTTGTGGAGAGCTTTGCTAGGGCCCGAGGAGGCCCGAGGGTTGGGGAGGAGGGGAAGTATCCTGGGCATCAGCATATGGCTGAGTGGCATTTGTTTAGGGACTTGGAAAGACCCACTGAGGAAAGAGTTGGGTCTGCTGTGATCAGAGTGATGGATCCTGATCAAGCTGACCTTTTTTATGTGCCATTCTTTTCGTCGTTGAGCCTAGTGGCAAATCCAAGGCGGGGGAATGCTAGTGGTGTTAATTATAGTGATGAGAAAATGCAGGTGTGTGTTTGAGTTTGAAAGTTAGTTTATTTTCTAGTTTAGATGTTTGTGAATTGTGATTTGCAGATTATTTGTCAGGTTTAAATGTTCTTGTAGTAATAACCTGTAGAATTTGAAGTGATGATCGCATTATAAAGGTCGGTTTTTTGTTCTAAAGATGAAGAATTGTAGAATGTCAATTTTATTGATGATCACATTATATAAGCTCTTGGATATGATGGAATGAATAAAGATGGTTAATGACACTACCTACACCTTTTATCTTTTGTGAAGTAGTAGATAGATGTTTTGCACTTCGCTCTTGAGTAAAATTGAAAACAACCTCTCTCTCATCGAAGGGGCAAGTTTGTGTAGTATCCGACCTCCTTCCACGATCAGGTGGAAGTCACTTCAAAGGCACTGGGGCATGTTGATATCAATGTCGCTGTTGATGTGGATGTAAGGTCATATACTCATATATGTTCTTATGGTGTAAGTATCTGTGATTTGAACTGTTGTCGGCTGAAATATTCTTATGTGCGCCTTTGTAGATGAGTGGTCTACTGGTGTCTTTTTTCTTTTGCTACTTTCACTATCCTTGCCATGAAGAACTCTGATATAGATATATCTTAATGAATGCCCTTGTATGGGATAAATGTCGATAACTTATGCAGGTGGAGTTAATTAAGTGGTTGGAGGAGCAGGTATATTGGAAGAGAAATAATGGCTGGGATCATATATTTATATGTCAAGATCCAAATGCTTTGTACAAGGTTATTAATAGAGTGGCGAACGGGGTTCTTTTGCTTTCTGATTTTGGAAGGTTCGCTCATACCCAGGCATCTCTAGTTAAGGATGTGATCCTGCCGTATTCTCATCGCATTAAAACCTACAATGGGGATGTTGGCATAGAGGATCGAAATACGTTGCTGTTTTTTATGGGACAACGGTATCGTAAAGAGGTAATAACCGGCTTCCTGTTATCTTTAACACTATCAATGATGTACATGTGCCATTGGTTCTATCACTAATATATGCCTGAAAATACATGTATTCTTCTGTGACTAAATAATGTTTGATATAGAACCACTTTTATCATGGAAAAAAGTGTCGAAAGAATCTTTAGTAACATTATTTCATTGTGAGAACTCACAATGTGTCCCGTTTTATATAAAAAACCAAATTAAAGCAAGTCTTATCCCACTAAGTGGAACGTTGCCAATCACATAATAAATGAAAAATTCTTCAACCTGCAGAAAGTTGGTGATCCCCTTATGTGCATCCTTTAAGTGACTACCAATAATTACCTTTTGATTTAATATTATCTATAGACTAGTTTTACTATAAGTAGAGACTAAGTTCCTCAAGCAAGCTGCATTAGATACTCCACATTATTATTTCAGATCACTTTCTGCTCCGCGTTGATATAATGATTTGATAAACCTTAAATTTGTCAATGATGTAGGGAGGAAGAGTACGTGACCAGCTTTTTCATGTTCTTGGGAAAGAAAAGGATGTTATTATAAAACATGGCACACAATCTAGAGAGAGCCGTCGTGAGGCAACAAGGGGGATGCACACCTCCAAGTTCTGCCTACATCCAGCCGGTGACACTCCCTCAGCTTGCAGACTTTTTGATGCCATTGTTAGCTTGTGCATCCCTGTGATTGTCAGTGATCGCATCGAGTTGCCTTTTGAAGATGTCATAGACTACCGAAAGATTGCAGTTTTTGTGGCTACCAAAACTGCAATAAATCCAGGATATTTAGTTAACTTACTGAGGAAAGTACAGCCAACTAGAATCCTGGACTTCCAGAAGGAGCTTAATGAGGTACTAATTCTGACTCCCCTGCATATCCATAACAGCGATAGGGATTCAAAGTAAATAACAAAGAAGTATTTTATATTATGAACTAAAGTTGCATAATCCTAACTTGTGGAGTTGGCACTTCGAAGACTTCCGAGCTTTTTTTGATGGATGCTTTTTTCAAAAATTTATTTCCAAACACCCTATATAATCGACTAATCGTACCTATCTAAATAAAGTTTTGTCCCCTAATTAATGTAAAAGTTATGCCAGTGCCCTCGTACTTTAGAGTTTTAAATTTGTGACCTTCCATTTCTATTGCTTTTAAAAGGGGAAGACTCGGTTATTGTTCTCATAATGGTTGATACTAATATGGCCTGAACTATGCATGTTCATTGAGTAATGTTACGATTTTCTAGAGCTGTTATCATGTTGGGGAGGGTCGTTATCATGAAAAGTATAGTCATATGTACTGTAGTCAAACTGCATAGAGGCCATGTTTTACATGACGGATCATCAAAGCTGGAGTTTCTAACAATAGGAGAGTTGACATGCTCTCTCTAGTATCTCGTGAAATCATTATGTTTCAACTGTGTAAAAAGACTGCGTTCTTTATCATAGTGGTATGCTAATGGAAAATATTGTTTATATTTGTATATTGAATCTTATTTTACTCGTTATTTGTGATTTAGGTGAAAAGATACTTTGATTACGATAATCCAAATGGAACAGTAAATGAGATCTGGCGTCAAGTGTCATTGAAGCTCCCTCTGGTAAAACTAATGATCAATCGTGACAAGAGACTTGTCTTGAGGAATTTGCGTCGTCCAGACTGCTCATGCCGATGTTCAAATCAACCGGGACTTCACTCCACAATTTGAGTCCATTTTACAACATGAAGCCATGTCATTCACTACCACTTGACTCAAGGCTTCTGTTCAGCACGAGGATAATTGATCAGATGCAGCATATTCTTTATTCTTCTCTATCACACCTCGCAGGTTGATACAAAATTTACCATGTTATAAGTACCAGATGCATATATAGATAGTTGTTTCATTGAACTCATTCCAGTGTTCACATAGGTAGATACAGTTTTGACAGAGCTATAGGAAGTCGTCTTCGGATACCGTCAGAGGAGCATATTTCAGATTCCTTTGTGTATTTGTAGGCAGCAATGGCTGGTTAGCTTTTGGTGCTCTTCTTGTTATCATTTTGAGTGATTGAGAACCAGAGGTGAACCAAAGCTGACAAGTATATCAATGGGGATAGTACAAAGCTGAGGAGTATCCATACATCAAGAAAGGAATGTACATTCTGTCTTACAAGTATATCAATATGGCACACATTTCACCGCCCAATGCACATTCCATGCATTCCTTTTTTAGTGTAAAAGTAATATTGAATGGAACATGGGTTCGATACCATGAACGAATATGTGCCGCATACATTTGCGCCGTGAAAATATTTTTTACCCGCCATTAATTTTATTATTTTTAAGGATTATCATATTTTACCCTGAAAGTTTCATTCCATACAATTCTCCCATAAAAAACGGATAAAACCCACTAACAATGTTAAATGCAATTGTCTTCGATAAAATATGATGTACTAATTTAGTCTGTATGAAAAACCGAAATAGTGTGGTTCAATGATGAATGAAATCAAACATGTGCGATCATCAAACATGTCATTAGAAAAATGTTAACAATGTAACGACTACCATAAATCAGTGTTGCCCAATGACAATTTGCTATCATTATTAATAATAACAAATTGTCATCTATATATTTTTTTTTTGATAATTATGAACAAATGCTTTTATAAAAATATTAAGATATGTGATCGATAAAAAGTTCACAAAAATCAACCATCATCATATAAACGAATCACAATACTCAAATTTTGATTTCCCCCCCCCCCCCGACACTATACTTTCGATCAAAACTATCTCGTCCAAACTTTGAGATCCAGATAATTCTCATGTCCTGGGGATTGATGCCGAATCAATCCAGAGGAAATCGAAATCACACCAAACGAAGAGGCAAGAGGCCACCTCGAAACCATACCAAACAAAGAGGCAAGGAGGCCACCAAAACATCAAGGCTCTTTACCACTTAACTATGTTCCGGGGCGATCAAAACTATCTCATGGAACTTGTGTAGTGTGGGTATTACTTACAAAATTATACTTAGATTCTCTTCCACAGAACAACAACCTCAGTCTTTGAGAAAATGTTGAAGCCTATTTCTCTGGTTTCATCAACACTAAGAGCAATTCCAATCTCAAAGAATGCACATTTCTTTACAACCCATCAAAACAACAATGCCATTTTCTTCAAAACAAATTTACATTCAACAAAATTGAGTACGAAGGCTTTGATATCAGAAACTCCTAACCAAAAACAGTTGGTCAAAATTGGTGCTGAGTCAACTGGACCCATTTCTTCCAAGAAACTTCTGCAAGTTGCTCAAGCTGCTGCTGAGACTGGAGCTAAGGTTGCATAATTCTTGTTTTTTTTGTTTGTTTATAATTGGTGTTTATTGGATTATGATCGTAGTTATTTACTCCCTGTGTAATAATAAATGTTCACGATTTTGAATTTTGATGGTTGACTTTTTGAATACGAAAAAGTTAGTAATTTTTTGTCATTCATCATTAACATCAACATGCCATGTAAGGGGGTCGATTAGTATGCAGGCTTACCGCCATGATGACATTGAGGGTGTTTTCGGATTGATTCAAAAGTGAAGTGCAAACACTGACTATTACTTCGCGATAGTTAATTACTCCATGTGTCCTAAAGAGATTGTTCAGTTTTGAATGTTGATGGTTGACTTTTTAAATATGAAAAAGATTGTATTTTTAAGTTACTATACTGATTAAATAGTGCTCAATTCTTGATTTGTATATTTTGTGGTTGCTAGTTACTCCCTGCATCCCGAAAAGATTGTCTAGTTTTGAATTTGACGGTTGAATTTTTTAATGCGAAAAGTAAGTATTTCTAAGTTACTTAAAACTCGCTTGTCAATGGTATGGATTAATCGTTATACTCTTGCATCATCCTAATCCATAAGTTTAGAGTGTATAGAATTTCTTTTGTAATTCTTAAAATGCTGTTTGGTATATGAATGAAGAATGTGAGTATGTGACCATGAGCTTACTGTTATAGTTCATATTTCCTAAACAAAAAAGTTGTACTTGATAATGAAGTTCTGACCTACAAATTCTTTTTCCATCTTCCCTCACTAGGTTGTAATGGAAGCAGTTAATAAGCCTCGCAACATTACATATAAAGGGCTCACAGATCTCGTGACTGAGTATGGTGCATTTTAAATCCCTGCTTCACTGGTTTTTGGTTTGTTTCCTTTTCTATTATAGATGATTTGCCAGCTTACATGTGCAGCATACTTCTATTTTCGAAGTTTGTTATATTATGTGTATGTCTTATTATATATTTATATCATTGATATTCCTGAAACGAGTGTACTTCCCCCCTTTAATGTTAATTTAATTTAAAATTATTGATAACAGTTATTGCTACTGTGTGAAAAAATAATGGAAAAACTAACTTTAAATTTTCTGAAAATAAATGGTCCTAAAACTAATGGCGTAACTTAGTTTAAAGTTAGGCTTTCCTTGTTATTTTCCATAAGTTCATGTGTGGTGCATAGTAATATGGGTCATGGGTCAATTTTGTTTCGTTTTATCTTGTCTATTAGAATCCTTGATGACAGCTTATATTCTTCGAAAAATGGATGGTTTTCATTCAGTATCAATGAAATACTTCATTCTATTACAATTCTATGATAAACCATAAAATTCAATGGGTGGCAAAGTTGAGACGTCAATACGTAACATTTACTGGTCTTGAATCCAATAACATTGCAGTACTTCAAAACTGAAATACGTTAAATTGATAATTGTTCTCACTTATTTTGTCAAGGATTTTGTTCTCTTCATATGATTTTCAGTTACGCTCTTATGGTTTGTTGCAGGACTGATAAAATGAGTGAAACTGCTGTCCTAGACGAGGTTAAAAAACATTTTCAAGATCATCTTATTCTAGGGGAGGAGGGAGGCCTTATTGGGGATTCATCCTCTGATTACCTATGGTGCATTGATCCCTTAGGTAATATGCATTCTCTCACTTTATATTTAACATTCTGACTCGTATTGTACTTGTGAACTCATATTCAATATATTTCCAAAAACTCAATATTGAGATGTCCATCGCAGTTTACCAAAGAGCATTGTGAACTAAATAATCTTTGATATGTAGATGGGACAACCAATTTTGCCCATGGCTACCCTAGCTTTGCTGTTTCTGTGGGAGTTCTTTTTAGAGGAAAGCCAGCAGCTGCTTCTGTGGTATGTGATGTCACATCTCATTGCTATACATGCTTATTGATAGTTCCTTTTTCTGATTATTGATTTGAAGTAATTGAAGTCTTACGATGAGTTAAGTCAATAAAGTGTTTTTTAATTTGTCCCAACAAATTCTCTCGTGAGAATGTGTGGAAGCCAACATTTTGAAACTGTTGCAGATATTACATTATTATGTACATTAATGTAGTGGCTACACACCTCTCTATTATCTACTGTCAACTTCTGATAAATTTCGAACAATTAAATCCCTTTGCAATTAAATCCTTTATTTTGTTATCCTCTTCCTGGAGTGGGTATTGAGAGTTTCCTTTACTATTACGTAAAGCTTGATGGTGCTTACTCCTGATCATTTAGAATGCTGGAAAATACAATGTCAAATAATATTGATAATATTGATAACTTAACCAACTCAAGTAAGCAGCTGTTTTCTATGAAAAATCTCTGAATTATTCTTTGAAAGCTTCTTCTGTAATTAGGTAGAGTTTGTTGGTGGACCTATGTGTTGGAACACTCGAACATTTTCTGCAGCTTCAGGTAATAGTTGTTTCCTTTCAAGTGACGATGAGACGCTTATATCTACTGCAATTGTTTGACTTGGCTCTTTCCCAGGTGAAGGTGCCTTTTGTAATGGAACAAAAATCCACGTCAGTCAGACCGATAAGGTCGGCCAGGCATTACCTTTTCTATCATTTTTTTTCCTTGATTGAAACTTCTAATTGGTTTACAATTTCGAGTTAAAATCTTTTCTATCTTAAGATTTCAAGCACAATTAAACTAGTCCTTTAGATTTTGGTCTGCATGTATCTTGGAAACTATCAACACCACAAAAGTAAACAAAAAATGAGAAAGTATTAATATTTTTTTGCTCCATATTAGTTTCATCTTAATTCATGTTAGTTGAATTGGTTGTGTGAATCACTGCACATGATTTGTTGGAAATCATGTACATTTCTTGCTTCTCAACATAAAGATTGATTTCTAATCCATAAACGTATCTTGGAATGTGTTCAGGTAAAAACATGCTTCACACTTATATCTCATTGCCCTAATGGTCTAATCATTTTTATCTTACAATTTATGGTTTGCTAAGTCTTTAGAATAATGACATAAATAGGGATAAAGATATGTGATTTCATTCTCAGTTCTGAGTTCTGACTTCATGATATGTGTGCATCAGATTCTTTTACATGACTGATAATAATTATACATATAACTGAACAAATGAAGTCATTGTGCAGGGGACTTTGTGTCTTTTTAGCAAACTAACTTTCTGCATAGGATCTCTCTCTCTCTCTCTCTCTTGTCATTTTTCATCTGCTAGGAAGATTCAGCAGAAAAAGTAATAGTGCAATCATCATTTAATGGAAACTCAATGGATTCTTTGAATCCCGTTTATGGGGTGTTTTGTACTGTAATCTTCATAGTCCCTAATTCACACTATTATATGCAATGGTAGGTACATCATATATGCCTATCGCAGTGAGTTGTTCTAATCCTGTTGGATTATTGGATCCATTTCAGGTAGAACAATCTCTCCTAGTGACAGGGTTTGGATATGACCATGACGATGCATGGGCAACTAATATAGAGTTATTTAAGGAATTTACTGACGTTAGCAGGGTAACAATTTTACTCTATATCAATCTCTTATATTTATTGTTTCTTCTCTTTTCGTAACTAACTCTTATATATTGCAATTTGGAAGTGCTCGTCATAAAAACTAACACGAGTTGTCTAAATCCCCTCCTCTGTTGGGTGTAGGGAGTTAGGAGACTAGGTGCTGCAGCAGTGGACATGTGCCATGTAGCTCTGGGGATAGTTGAAGCCTACTGGGAATATCGATTAAAACCATGGGACATGGCTGCTGGTGTTTTGGTAATTTTCATGCTATTTTTCGCTTTTTGTCAAAATATAAGAAGTCGTTATCTTTTTTCTCTTTTCTTTGAACTTATTCTTCTCAGCTTCTTCTCTTACTCCAGTGACCAACATGACCTCAAACTTAAAACCAAGTTTTCTATGTTTAGTTATAATCGATTGGTATTACTTAACTCCTCTTTGCATCCCCTGACAATTTGCTTCTATTTTTCTGCGTGAGTGCAAGGCATTTGAAATATAATCGTACTTCCAGTCTAAGTGAATTGCCTGCAACAGATTCTTTCTTCTGTATTCTGGACAATTATGTTACACATCCACAATTAGTTTATTGGTCATTTCAAGTTTCAACCGCTGTCTCATATCCAACTCAGTTTTATTACATCAACTAACGGGGGCTTGGCAGAATTTATCAGTGATCTAAATTTGGTGTGATAATGAAATAATTGTCAGAGTGAATATAGTGGTTTACCATCTCTGAGTGATGTGAACTTATCAATTGAAATCTCGACTATGATTTATAGATAGTTGAAGAGGCCGGAGGCACAGTTACTCGCATGGATGGGGGTAACTTTTGCGTTTTCGACAGATCTGTCTTAGTTTCCAATGGTGCTGTGCATCCGAAGGTTAGTATTTTCAGAATTCTCCAGCCATACTATGCCTAAGTTAAAAATTACAGTAGGATAAAACTTTTTACCCCCGCCAAATGGTACTGGATATTTTCATGAAACAAGTGGCTTAACTCGAGTCCTATTGTGCAAACCAATTACCAAGTTCGAAAAAATACATCGTCCTGGAAGTAGATATCGAGGATGCACACATATTTATTACCTTTATGCTACTTTTCTTCAGCTACTTGAAAGAATCGGAAATGCTACCGAGAAACTGAAGACGAAGGGAATCGACTTTTCATTGTGGTACAAACCAGAAGGCTACTATACCGAAATCTAATGAACTACTGTATACTAGTGAAATTTTACTTCATTTAACTGCACAATAATTTTGTTGGTAAATTACCTTTCTTCTATCCCAGTGTAATATTGTACAACTTCCAATCTCATTTTAAGGGGAGGCATTTTTTCATTCCCCAAATTGCTTTCATTTCATTTATTTTTCACTCGCTTGATTTTGACAGTCTGATGTTCTTGATTATGCATTTGGGTGTTTAATTTGTTATGTATATGCATGATAACTGGACCCGCGTAGTCGAATGGAGAAGTTGTATTCACATAGTTGTATTCATAAAATTATCTAGATAACAATATAAAATGAGAGATGTGGGGATGGGGACTTCTATTTGGATGCTTATCCTTTGCAAACTGTGACATCTGAATTTAATAATAAAAAAGTAACAAATCGAATTCATAGATATAGATTAATCTCATATATCAAACTATTTTGAAATAAATAAATTATGGATAAACATGAGTTATGAGTTGTGGCCTGGAGTCTCATTAGGGACATCTCATGTGATCAATAAATTGACAATATATAAGCCTTAAACTTTTAACATAGATCCCTTTACCGGGTGCGTGTAGATATTTAACATGTTGAACTCGCGGGACATAACTCAAGTGGTAAAGAATTAGAGTGTAAAATGCAAAGCAGTCTCGCCTCTTCATCCAGCTCAGGTTCGATTCCCATTGGGAGTCAATCTTGTGTTTCGAAGTGGTTAGCGGGCAAGTTTTAGTTCCCTGATTAGCAGGGGCGAAACCAGGATGAAAATCAAGGGGGGGCCAATTTTGTGGGGAAAAATTAGGGGGGGCAAAAATAAATAAAAAATAGTTAAAAGTACCGAAAAATTGTTAAAAAGATGAAGCTAACAAGGCTTGAACCCATGACCTTTACCTTTTAGAGGAAGGAACTAACCAACTAAGCTACACTTACAGTTGGTTTGTTAACATTTTTTATTATATATATCACAAAAATTCAAAAAAATCGTATATAAAATAAACGATACCGAAAAACCTAGGGGGGGCGAGCGCCCCCCCTCGCCCCCCTAGATACGCCCCTGCTGATTAGGCGAGGCATATCCCACGCCAACCTCTAGTCATATCCTGGGTAAGGAGCTGTCAGGGTCCTTAATTTGAGGGTCTCAAAACTTTTATTAAAACATGTTGATTTCTTAAACTATATTGAATTTGAGCATACACGTATTTGTGGAATCTATGTACATTTTTAAAACACATTATTTTCCTTTGTAAATTAGCGATAAAAATGTTAAATATAAAAAAAATATATAAATAATAAATATAAAAATATGAGATATGTTATCTCCAACCACTCAATAAAATTTGAAATTAAAGCCTCTTATTGAAGGCAAACAAGCAAAGAAAAAGTTGCACCCCATAAGACAACATGTCTGTGTTTTGTTTTCTGATGCAATAATCATTTGCACATCACAATGCAATTATATAAAAAATCTGAAATTTTGTAAGGAGCACATGCATTTCCATCTGACAATATGTCAACACATTGACAATCTAGGCTTCTTTTGTTTGAAGTTTGGACCACATGGACTTCCTTAAAATGGTCTTTTTTATTGCATTATATTGTGATGCTAATGTAGACATATTACTACATGCAATGTATTGACTCAAAAGTCTAGCTTATTAATGTGCTTGTGTATTTGTTTATCTGTCTTGAAGACAACCATATATGTGCAGATTCTATTTCCATCTCATTTAGCTCCTCTAGTAGATCGATGCAGTTTTACGAAGCGTGTAAGCGTCTCCATTAATTATAAACTCTAGTTGCTTTACAAGAGGTCGAGCAACCAGATATCCGCTTGTCAACCTACTTTTAACAATCCAGGTTGGATAATTCCCTAGGTTTGAAGCGACACAATTCTTATGCACTCGATCAATACCTAGCTTATTTTGAATTATCAAGCCGGACTGGTTCCGAGTCACGTATACAGTCTCTTTAAGTAATTTGTTGAAGGACAATGTAACCTTTTGTGTGTAGATATTACAAAATACAAAGTCTTAGACAAGCTACTAGAGAAGATGAGATTAACCAGATAAGCCATAACAAAGAGATAGAAGTAGTTTAAAAATGAGACAAAACCTTTCAAGTTAACATAATGAAAGAATGTTAAGGATTTGAACAAATAGCCTCAAATACATATAACATAATGAAATGGCTGCATATATTGATATGATATTTACATGGCCACCCCTATTTACTTAGTAATTAGTGATGGAGAACAATATACGTTTCGAATCTTGGCTGCATATTTTTCCAAAAAATAATACAAGATGCGATGAGAATGGCTACCTTCCTTGTAGATTTAGTTGAGAAAACTCATCAATGCCAATAACCACATCATCCGCTTGGTTTACAATGCTTGCGGCAGATTCGCCATTTTCTTCAGTCTTCGAGTTTAAATGAGGTTGTTCCTCTGTGTTGCTAGTCTCTTCCTCATCAGGCTCTCTCCCTTCGATAGAGCTGGGAAGTAGAACACTCGAGGTGGAATCCTCTTTATCAACTGGATGCAGCCAAGCCTCCTGAAGTTGCAGGACGTACTCCAAGTGCCATAGGACTTCCCCCATTGTTGGCCTGCTTTTCCCCTCCTCCGCGAGACATTTTTCAGCTATTTCTCCAAATTTGAGTAATGATTCTGGCGAATATTTCCCTTTGAGTTGGGGGTCTATTATTGTTTCTAAAGACTTCTGCAGTTGCCACCGCATTGCCCACTCCGCAAGATTGATCTGCTCTTTAGGAAGGGTTGGATTGATAACAGCTCGAGCACAAACAACTTCGAACAACACAACACCAAATGAGTAAACATCAGACTTCTCTGTCAACTGCTGTCGTCTGAAGTACTCCGGGTCTAGATATCCAAAGCTTCCTTTAACTGCTGTACTCACATGTGTATGCTCCAGTGACGGTCCGGTCTTGGAGAGCCCAAAATCAGCCATTTTCGCCACAAAACACTCATCTAGCAGTATATTAGTTGTTTTTACATCCCTGTGGATGATTCCCCGCTCTGATCCCGTATGAAGATAATGCAGTCCCCGAGCAGCACCAATGCATATCTCTAATCGTTGTTTCCAACTTAAAGGTGGGAGATCACTGCCAAACAGCTGACTCCTGAGGGTTCCATTAGCCATATACTCATATACTAGGACCATCTCATTCTGCTCATGACAGAAGCCGATCAAAGAGACTAGATGTTTATGCCTTAGCTTCGAAAGCATGTCAATTTCAGTTTCGAACTCTTTCAAGCCTTGATGAGATTGGGGATTGGCTCTCTTAATAGCAGCTAAAATGCCATCATCTATTATTCCCTTGAAAACCTTACCGAATCCTCCTACACCGATCACTAAGCTCTCATCGAAGTTATGTGTTGCTGCTTTAATCTCGGAGAGCGTGAAATGCCTTCCTGATGTTATAGAGCCCAGCAGCCCGCTGAGGTTCTGGCACTCATTTGATCCCTTGGCATTGGTTGTACTGGTAACGATATTCCCATTTAAGAATAATGGCCGCAGTCCAGCAGCTTTATTCTTATCATCATTTTGGGTAATTCTCTTCCTTTTGCAGAACCGAACAATCAATATAACTAAAGCAGAAAGAATAATTATGAAAGCTATTCCTCCCCCGATTCCCACCCAGAGCATAACACTTGTTGAAGATTTCTTGCTCCCTAGATCACCATACCTCTCTGCAAAAGCAAGATTATCACGTTGGCTCAATTTGAAGACTTCCAACCCATTTAAAAGCGCATCATTGGCTTCTGTACTGGGTACTGTATCAGGACCGAGTTGCACCCAGAGACTAGTAATGTCTGCAGATGTAGCATCCAAGAAATCCTCGTGGTATGCCCTGTTCTTTCCACCTGCTCGCGCGAATATATCGAAGTTGTCTGCAGCAGTCTTGTTATTTATGTAGATTTTGAAAATCCTTTGACTTGGCTTATCAACCTCTAGCTCGCAAAAGTGTAAACGTACAAGATAATCAAAGCCTGGGTCCACAGGGAACTTCCATGACATGTTGATTCTTTTCTCCAAGACTTGCAAATCGGACATTAACGAAGAGCGTGCTGTTTCATATAGGGAAAGAGGAGCTAAGGAGGCATCACTTGGAGACGCATAAGAAATGTTAGATGTGTTTTTTACTTCAGACCCAACAGTATTGATCATGAAGTTTAAATTAGCACCCCACTGTCTGCCGAGACCAGAATCCTGACTATTATCAATGGATGAGCCCCCAATGTTCAATCTATACATAGTCTCGATGCCACGGTGCCCAATGTGCAGAGAAGTATTGGCACCATTTCCACCGACTTTCTTGGCACTATCAACGAACAACGTTTCTTCAACAGGGACAACTTCAATGGCATTTACAAAACCGAAGGAATCTTTCTCAGGAACAAACTGCAGCACTAAATTATTCACATCATTTGCAAAGAAATACTCTTTAACCAGAGAGGTAACTCCTTGGTTTCCCTCTGCATTTTTGTGCAGAATCTCCCCAGGAACATTGAACTTTGAAACCAACTTGAATCCATTTGCAGATATCGAAACATAGGAATCATTGGCGTCATACTTCTCAAATGTAAATGGATAAAAATGAAGCCTAAGAAGTAGATTCCCTTGAGCTCCGCTGAACGAATAATTCGAACTGTCAGAAAAAATTCTGGCAGTTTTATAGAGATCAGCATAAGCTGAATCTCCACTAAATTCGGTTGTTGAAGCCTCGATTCCAGGAGAGCTAAGGGAGACACTATTACCAGCTTTTGTGTCACCAATCCAATTCCTTCCATTCACACTCACAGTTGATTCTGTGCCACAATTTATAAAAAAGGTGGCCTTTTGAGCTCCCCCAAATCCAACTAAACAAGCAAACATCAACAAAAGCCATTGTCCCAATATTCTTATGACCCTCATAATTCACTGAAAAAACCTACACTTCTGCTCTTATAGATTGTTCTTCTTCTCTTCTTTTTTGTTCAACTATCTACAATATCAGATCACAACAGATTATCACTCAAGTCAAACCTTCACCAACAATTCAATACTACCACCGATTCATTTTAATCGAGCTTTTCGTTTTTACTTGTCGAACTTTGACTATCAAATACTTCTTAACTATTAATACTAATACAAGAAATTAAACATCAAATCAGTGAAATCAAATTTATATTTTTCTAAGGATAAAGATAATTGATGTTCGAAAGTCAATCCATCAAAACGAAAAAGGCAATTAAAATGATTTGGAGGGAGTAAAAAATATTTTCCTGCATAGTAAAAATACAATCTTGAAACAATTTGACCAGTATAGTAAAAATAGAGCAATCTTCTTTTTCGGCATTGATCATATTTTCATTCAATTATACCAAAATTAGATTCGATAAATATAAACAGAGATCATAAATAAACTATAAAAATAAAGTTAGCAGATTTAACCTCAAACAACACTTTCTTGAACTGAAACCTCCAGAAGCAGTAAGTAGATCTGAACCAATAGCAAAAAAACATGCAAAATCTTCAAATATCTTACAGTTCAACAAAAGGGTAATTTTGTTAACAATAACAAACTGATAAAGCTTTGTTCTTGAACAAAATAAAGTGATTTTAGCTTAAAATGGGTACTAGTTGGACTTTATTGTAATTAATGTAGCTTGTTGATATGAATAAAGATGATATAATAATATGGTGGAAAAACATTATCTAGAGAACATAACATGGGGTTGGATGAATTTGGTATGAAACAGACTGCAGCAAACATATCATATTGCAATGTTTTTGGCTTTTGTTTGGTGAAGGGGCAGACAATATCTATACCATATCAGCATCTCTCTCAGTTTCTGTAATTTGGTTCAGTCCATGTTTGTTGTTTTAGTAATTTGTAACTGCTCCAATACCATTTTTAGTAATTCCCTTATTTTCGTAACGGGCACACAGAGCACCTATTGTTGGGGTGTCCACGAAAATCGGAATCGAGCCAAACTGTATTGAAGCCGAACTGAAAAATAATTGATTTTTTGGAATCAATCGAAATCGAACCTATTTAGGTTCCACTTTTGAGGGAACCGAATATATGTAGGTTTGGCTTATGAAAAAATCGATGAAAACCGAACTGATTCAGTGACTAACTTTATGTAGAAATAATTGAACCTGATAGCGAATAATTGACGACAATATTTAACATTGTTCATTATTGGTATGATATACGAGTAATAATTAATAAGTAAATATTTTTAAGGTAATAATATATATATATACATATATATACATATATTTAAAAGTGGTATTGTGTGGCGAATGTGTATATGAATTTCGAATTTTAAGGTTTTGTAAGTATCCCTGACCGTTGGTATGATGTACGAATAAACTAAACCACTTACCGTTGTATACGAAGTCTAGATATCCCTGATCCAAGGTTTCGTACCGATTTCGTACAAAGAATGGCAAATTTGACAAATTTACCATGAATGAGGCGGGATAATTTTTAATCTATGCACCCTAATAATGTTAATTGAATTGGGGATGGATTTAGGGATTTGGGGTTTTATTAAAATCAATTTTTTTAAAAAAATGAATATATGAAATGACTAAATTGTCCCTGATTAATGATCATGTGAGGGACACGTGTTCTAATTAGTGCCTAATTATCATTGGTTTATTTTCATTTTGGACCATGAACTATTACGTAAGTTTCAAATTGAACCATGATATTATCATAAGCCTCAAATTGCCCCCTATACTACGTTTTGTCTCATTTTGCCCCCTCAAATGCCAATTTTAGAAATGAAAATAAGCCTGTGATTTATTTTTAATTTAACAAGTTTTGTTACTTGTGAATTGTGCCCAAAAGTTTAATATATGTGCTATTTCAGTTTTGCCCTTATTTTAAAACGAAATTACATCATATTTGGCGTTTTAGGTGTAAAATGAGACAAACCATAGTACAGGGTCCAATATGAGGCTTAAGATAGTATGAGGGTCCAATTTAAATTTTTGTATCATAGTTCAGAGTCCAAAATGAAAATAAGCCACTATCATTATAAATGACAATTATACCAAATGAGATCGATATTATAAGTTAGATGATCAACTGGTATCATTTGAAAGTTAGGTGATCAAATGATACCCTAGCCCAAAGTTAAGTGATCATCATAGCCTTTTGCCGACAAATATATTACAAACATAGTCTAGTCAACAAGTCCACAAGTTCCACAACAAAGACAACATCCAATGTAAAGGGGTGGAAAACGGGCCGGGCCGGGCCGGACAACCCGTTAAGGGTTCATAGGACCCTATCAGGGCCTAACCCCTTTTCAATATCGTTTCAAAATAAACGATACTCTGTGAGTCAGATTCATTAATGGTCTTTTTGACATGCATAGTAATTAATAAATGTAAACATTTAAATGGAATTAATAAATTTAATATTATTCATTGATGAATCCGCATATTATACTTGTGCGGCATTCAAGTTTACATTTCATAAAACATTATAAATCCGAATACGGAAGTTTCTCGCAACCGGTCATGTCACACACGTAAAATGTGAACACAAGACACAAATGAATTAGACTCCTTAAAAAGTCGGATGGCATCAATTCGAATGTCATCATGAATTTGGAACTTGCGTTTTATTCATGCTTTCGTTGATGTTTTTAGACAAATTCGAATGTTATGGTTGGTGGTATATATTGTTTATTGTGTTCACGAATGATTTGCAACATATTTTATTATGGTAGAGAAGTGTTGGTGGTTTCTGATATTTCCAAGTTATTTGAGTTTTGATGATCACCAATTCACCATATACCGTATGAACCCAATTGAATATTCAGGGGCTAAAGAAGGGGCTGGGGCCTATTCTTGAGCCCCCATACGGCCCACTAATTAAGGGGTTGGGGCCAGGCTGACGACCTAAGCCCACAAACGGCCCGTCATGCCCCGTCATGTCCCGTTCGTTTAATACCACTACCGATGGTTGGGACTTGAAATCCATTCACTCTTGCATCACGGTTGTCCATCTCCATTTCGAAGCAATAAATGTTAAGTCATTTTTTTAGTCAAACAAGTGAAAGTATTTAAGCCACACACGTAAGAAAAAAATCATTAATGAAAATAAAGACATTATGAAAGTGAAGTTTTATTACTACTTACAACCGATAAATTGTTATACACACCAAGGTAGAGTTTTTAATAAGTGATAGTACTATCATGCCTCTGGAATTTTGTAATCTACACTATATTTAATTGGGGAAGGGGAAATTAGTTATTTTTTTAATGAAGCCCCATGATCTTTTAAAAGCGAATAAGCAAGTGACACATGTTTAAATTGCATACTAACTACTAAGTCTCATTTAGTTTCTCTTTTTTAAAAATTTGCAAAGGTTTTTTTTTGATAGATAGAGCAAATATGTTATAATGGTAGCGTAATGGTTCCTCCATTATAGCTATTACAAAATAAAAGAGAGACATGATCAAAACAATAAGTGTTTGAAGCCCTATTACAAAAGTAGGAGAACTGCAACATATCCGTAGTGAAAACTGAGAAAATTGTCCTCCAAGTAAGGCTAGCTCCATCTATCCGATGATCCTTCCAAAACGTTTTCCAAGCATTCCTCCTTGTAATGCTTGGACAACATCTAGCAAATACCTGAGAAAAAAGCAAATCAGTGAACATATGAATAGACGAAGGTCGTCTATTCATTGCCAAAATTAAGCCGAGAATCAAGACTTGCAGAATTGTTTCATCCAAGTTTTGAGAAAATTTGGAGCCATTCCTCCCTTGAGGATCACAACAATTAGCAGGAATATTGACATCACTAGAAGATGTAACCAGTAGCGGAACATCCTTATGATCAAATAAGCTGATTTTCCAACTATTTCTGGTAGCATTTGCATAAGTGAACACCAACGAAATGCCATTTTCCTGCGGAGAAGTGAAGTCATAAACAGAAAAAGCCCTTGAGATCGTTGGAGTAAAGGTTCGAGGTTGGTGATCGATTTTTCTCCAAAGATCAATAAAGGAAGACCTCATACCCAAGATAGTTTGATTATCAAAGCTTTCATGATTAAAGACCATACTATTCCTGCAAAGCCAAAAAAAAAAAAAAGAAAAAAAAAAAAAATTGCAAAGGTATATCATTGTTTTATACATTAAAATATTTTAGCATAGTTAAGATGAATAAAATAGTTACCTATATATAATTATATATTTATTCAATGATTTTTATCATGTACAAACTTTGAGTTTCACAAGAAATATTTTACCATAAAATACTCATGTAAAAATTAACATAATAATATATATTTTAAATATGAAAATCGATCTCGCACAGGTTGAACTGTGCACAATCATCTAGTTATAATAATTAGCAATATTTCACTTAGGACAAAATAGTACTTTGCGTACTTTAAAAAAAAATCAGTTTGCGTAATGCTGGTGTTAGCAACAAGAAATCAAGAATACTACGAATATACGATACCACATAATTTCCCATACACTCAAAACACACAAATAAACAGTAAAAATCTATATAATTTGAATTATACACTAATTATTAGAAAAATAAATGAAGTAAATCGAATATTAAATTTTTTTGATATATACATTAGGGTTTGTGATTTTTCTTCGTGATCAGCTTCAAGAAATGATTACCAGGATTTTTTGTGAGTGATCGGATCTAAATCAAATCAAAATTCGCCATGTTTTGGCGTATGTCTAGCTTCTCCGCTGCTTCTCCCGTGAGTTTCCAATTTTGTCCTCATTTTTCTTCATTTTATGAATTGTAGTTTACGAGGTTTGTTTGAATTTATATAGATTGTGAAATTGAAGTTATGAGGTTTGAGGTTACGAGGTTTGATTGAATTTGTATAAAATGTGAAATTGAAGCTATGAGCTTTGGTTGAATTTGCCTGAATTGTAGATTTGAATTCGAATTTACGAGGTCGTGTGAATATGTATGAATTGTGAATTTGAAGTTATGAGGTTTGATTGAGTTTGTGTAAATTATGAAATTAAAGTCACGTGGTTTGATTAAAATTGTCTGAATTGTTTCTTAGAGTTACTTCATATTGAAATGTAGATTTTGTTGATAGATATAGTTCTTTTTGCATTCTAAAATTAGCAATATGCTTCAGGTGGAGACAATCTTGGACAAGGAGAGCTTCACGTTGGAAGAACTTCTCGATGAAGATGAAACAATTCAAGAGTGTAAAGCCGTTAATGGCCGGCTTATCAATTTGTATGCCTTTATTCAGACTTTGCATCTTCCTTGTATTTGATTAATGTTCCCAATGATTAATATTCTGAGAATGATGATTGATGAGGTTGTTTAAATCAGTTTTGTCGTTGAATTTACAGAATGCTTAAGGACTAATATAGTATACTTCCTGTAAAAAATTAATTAATGTCAAATAGTTTTGTTAAACCAGCACTCTGTTAAGTAGTAAATGTGCATATTTATATAAGAATTTAAGGATTATACATGGAAGGTCTGTATGGCCTGTACTAGATAATATTGAATAAGGTCAGCAGTAATAAAACAACTCCTTTATGAGATGAAATATAGTGTATTGAACTATTGATATCATTTGATACACTTTCATGCAGTGGCCATTGGTCTTGTGTCTGGTTCCTTAATCCCTCTCTTTGTTGTTTTTTGTAGTACTTGTATCACTTATGTTATCTAGAGTAGAATAATATCAAATAGAGAAGTTCGTGCGATTGTTTATTTTTTTGAGTACCCTTGAACAATTTTTAGAGCTGCTATATAGGATAGGTATGTAGACTAATTTTGGACCACAATGTTTGTTATATATAAGAACTTCGGTAATAGTTTATTAGTAACGAGGCACAATGTAGTCACATGTATTCTACATTCAGGAATTCAGACTTCAACCGGCGGTGTGAGTTGCAGTGTTTATCAGTCTTTCCTCTACATTCACCCATTAGGGTCATAGCCAGAATGGATTTCCCCCCATAATGAGTGATGTGCCGAAAATCCTATTACTATAAACCTCTTTGTTATATGTTAAAACAAGAATAAGTTATTGTTGATGTATATTTGTTATATGAGGCAAGCTTCGCTTTTCTCCCTTCTAATGTTTTGCTTTAATGAATATCTCATAGCTTATAGTATGGACATAAAGTGATGCAATCCCATTCGATGTGCTCCTGATGTTGTTATTATCCATCTTAGTAGATTGTTGTAGAGTTTTAAATATGTGCCACCTTCTGTAGTTTGAGGGAAAGAGCCCAAATTGAACAGCTTATCCGATACATTGTAGAAGAAGTTCCAGAGGATGCTGATGATAGAAAATCTCTTAGGTGAGTGTTTAACAATACGCTCTCTCTCTCTCTCTATATATATATATGTATATATATTATTGTATTTATATGTATGTATCCCTCTCTTCTTTTAGTTAGGGAAAATAGCAAGGTAAATCTTACAAGTTAACTGCACTTTCATGACCATTACATAGTTACACATCTTTTTGCCTGTTATGTGTAGATTTCCCTTTATTGCTAGTGAAATTTTTACTTGTGAAGTGGATATTATACTCAAAGCTCTGGTAGAGGACAAGGAGGTGCAATTCTACAGCTTCCACTTTCTGTTTTGTTTCTTCTTCTTTTTATTTTTAACTGTTTTTGTATTTTTGTCCTTTTCATATTCACTTCCAGTTGATGAACCTATTATTTTCATTTTTGGAACCGACACATCGTCACAATAATTTATTGGTTGGTTACTTCAGCAAGGTAATTTTTTAAATTCGGTTGTTTTGTTAAATTACATTATTATGCCCTGACATTAATGATTGTCAATATTTTATTTCCATGCCCTATGGAGTCAAAGATTTTACATTCTCTTGCTCTGTGATTTAAGTGGAATAAATCAAATGGCTCATTACACTACCTGTGCTTCTTATCTATTGTGAGGAAATAGATAGTGTTGGCACTTCATTCTTAGGTCAAATTGGAAACAGCCTCTCTGCTTTTACATGGGCAAGGCTGCATACTATCCCCCCCTCCCTTACCCCGCTTAGGGGAGAGGGATTGGGGCATGTTGATGGTGATGTTGTGGTGTCACAAAAAAGTGGGGATGTGGATTCGTGGCTACTATTTTGGAGATCAGGGAAAGGAAAGGAAGAAGCAGGGTATGGGAGGGGCCTCGGATGTGGGTAAGAGGTTATTATAGGTGCATGGTGCGAGCGACTAAATTGCTTGATGAGCTACTATTCGTCTGTCTCTGTTTTCCACCTCAACATCCTTCCCTCCTATCCGGAAAGCTAGAAGTTGTAGGAAGCAATTGTTTGGAAAGATATTTTAATTATAATGTAACATACTTGATAAGTTCACAGATGACAGTTTGTAAGACGATGAGACTTGAGGAGCTAACTTAGCATGTAGTCGCGATCTTGTAATGTATCTTGCAAGTCATAGATGACTTGGGGGTGATAAACATGGTAATAAAAACTTACTATTGTTTTCTCTCAAAGGTGTTGCTAGCCCTTTTCTGTAAAACTCTGTATGGTACTCCTTTTAGAAACTGGAGTGATTATTAATAACCATGGAAACAAAAATTGCAATTGTAGTTTCGTGAAGCTGTTGTCAGCCCTTTGCTTCTATCACGTAGCACTAATGAGAGATCTACAATAAATTCTGTACTTGTTATGCTAAATGAACTATTTTGGTTTTTCAGTGTTGGCATTTGATACCTGATTTTTTCATTTTGCTAGGTGGTTGTATGCCTACTTATGCGGAAGACGGTTCCTTTTATGAACTATATTCAAGTATTTTATTTCTTTCCTTCACCCAGTTTGTTTTCTGTTTGATACAATGAAATTCAGAGCTGATCAATTCAGTCTTTTTTTATGTAGGCTCATCAGGATATAATCAAGAAGATGGCTAATCTCATTGGGAATACTTCAGTAATGGAGGTTTGTCATTTAGCCACTTAAAATCTTTTTCTTACTTCTTCCAACTACTCAATCACTACTTACACAGGTCTTAATTCGTCTCGTTGGTGCTGATGAACATTTATACACCAACTACTCAGACTCAATGCAGTGGTTGGAGGACAGTAATGTTTTGGAGTTGATTGTTGATAAATTTAGCTCTTCGGTAAGATGCCAAACGGCTTCGATAAAGAATCTTCCTTCTAATTACTTAATTCTAAGTAGAACCAGCCTCCAGGATAACTTTGATGTGGATGCAAGTTTTCAACATCAGTGCCCTCTATGTCTGAGTTTCTTGATCTAATAAGTTTTGCTTCAAACTTATCACCTTTTGTTGTTTTTCCTTGCTTACAATCTCCTCTTTTGTCATTTCCTCCTCTCTGATTTTGTGATTCAATTCTTGTTTATTGTAATGTGTAAACAAAAGGGTTACATACTATGTAGATGAACTTGGTGGGAGCTTTAGGACATAACTTAGTAAAAATTCTTCTACGATTGCCAAGTTTTTGTTACTTAAATAGCAATAAGTTACACTGAAGCTGCTTCAATATGATTCAAATTTAAGTTTGAACCCTCGTAGAAGGTAGATTTATATGCAATCTATCAGTTTAGCGTAACTATTATTTATCTTCGTACGCCACAGCTATTGAGTAAGCCATCTATTCCACATGCACTATTGCAGGATTGTCCTGAAGTGCATGCTAATGCTGCAGAAATCCTTTGTGCAATGACTCGCTATGCACCTCCTGGGTTGGCTTCTAAAATCTCAAGTCCAAGGTACAATCAAGTTTAAGTTCTTTGCTTCCATTAACAAGATGCTGCCTATCTTTCAACCTTTGGTTTTTTCTAACTAATACGTGTGTTTCATGCTTCATTACAGTTTTATTGGAAGATTATTTCACTCTGCTCTTCAGGACTCTCGCCCAAAGTCAGTTTTGGTAAATGTATTGGCTGTTTGTATATCCCTGTTGGATCCCAAGAGGCTCACAGCTGGATCATATTACATATACAACCGCCCAACGGCGAACTCTGTAATCAATGCTGATCCTGAAATTGTTGATGGCATGCTGGAGAACTTAGGTATTATTTTATTTTGGGCAGAAGCCACACTCTTTGCATTTCTTTTATATTTTTCATTTCTCAGTCTACATAATTTGGTGAATGTTGGCACCCCCAACCCAGCTGTTTTTGTGTTCTCGTTTGTGGTAATGGCCGTTACAAGTAAGACATTAGTTGTTACTGAAGTATGCTGTTAATCTTTAGTTCACATGGACAAGTAATTTTAATGAATTTTAATGGTAAGTGGACAAGATAATAAGGCTTATACATACATTCTACTAAGCATGCTGAGTGGTGGTAAAGAGAAATTAATATAAAGCTTTGGATTTTCATGTCAAATAACCTCTCTAAAAACTTCATGTTGGGCGTTCCTGTTTCCCTCAATTAACCATTTTTCCTATGTTACTCTCTCTTGTAATCTGTATATGCAACAGAGATGTGTATAGAGTGAATCACAATAGGAACTAGCACGAGAAAAAACATAGTAAGTGATCCACAATCCAAGGGCATTATTTGTGAATGTGTTACTTGTACTAGCGCAGTCACTGAAATAGGATATAAGTCAGGAGAACATTGTTTCATAATGCTTTACTGATTTCATTAATCAGCAATCTAATCATGAAGGTCCCCTGCTAAATTGCTTTTGCCTCAATTATATCGTGAAACATGATTTCGAAAGTGACACGGGAAATATGAGTTGCAAATGCACATCATCTGTTGTAGTTATAAGAATGTGAGAAAGAAAATTAGGTCTTCAACTTCTTACACTTCTATTAGTGATTTTCACTTTCTTGTTTTTGGTAACGGAATCAAATGATAATTAACTGAGCTTCCTAGTACATTTTATCTGAAGAGTTCAATTCATATCCATGCCTAGGAAGTGCTCTACTTTTTTTCTTCTATGGAAACCCAAAACTGTAAGTGTAGTGTTTCAGTAATGACTAATGTTAGCAGTTTTCGTTGCAGTTATTGATTCTTGAATAAGAAATTTAGTTAAGATTTCCAACTCGTTGTAATAGTAGATGGTCTGTTTCATGCTGTACTTGTGTACCATTGAAATGCATGTTCTCAGAAGTGTAATTATGAGGATATACAATTTTGATTTCTGCAGTTACATTGCTCCATGATTCCTTATCATCTTGTAATTGTATCACTCCATTAAGTAGGATGAGACATACTTGTGTACTTGAAAACTAAGTGTAATCCTATCATTTTAATTCATTGATTGTTAGATTGTAAGTGACAATTCCTTCCTATTACAGGCGATCTCCTTAAGCTTTTAGACCTTTCAACGGAAAATCTCACATTGTCAACCACATATGGGAAGTTGCAGCCACCTCTTGGAAAGCATCGTCTGAAGGTAATTTTTGAACATGTTTTAAAATAATATAGCTTTGCTTCTCTTGTGAAGTGTGCCAATACCAGTGCAACTGTTGCTTAAGTTTTTTCCTAAGTCATAAGATTTTTCCGAATGAGGTGCATATTTCTTATTTTTCTATTAGCTTTATTGCGTGTTTGGTGTTACCGGCCATTCCAGCTTTGGGAATGCATCACACCTTGCATATTAGTACTGTGCTTCTGTGTGTGTTTGGTGATACTATCACTCGGAGTGAGGTGTAGTCCATCATACATTGCATCTGCTTCTGACCACTGTCTTTTCTCACTGTTGTATTCTCTTTTCCTTGAACAATAACTTAAATATAATTATCGCTGAATTTACTTTTCAGATTGTAGAGTTCATTTCAGTTTTTTCAACTGTTAGTAGTGAAACAGCAGAAAGAGAATTGATCAGAGTTGGTGCAGTCAACCGGATTTTAGACTTATTTTTTCAGTAAGTTGTTGTCTGGTCATTTTATCTTCCACATGCTTCTTTTATAACTTCGTTTCAGCTCAAGTAACATATTCCGGGTGTTCTGCATGTAGGTACCCATACAACAATTTTTTGCATCATCATGTGGAACGAGTTATTCAGTCTTGCTTGGAGAGCAAAGATGATAAGTTTGTTGAACATCTCCTTCAGGATTGTAATCTTGTGGGGAGAATTCTGGAAGCAGAAAATAATCTCACATTGGCTACAGATACGAAAAAGGTGATACCATTATATTGAAATTTTTACTTCTTTGAGTAATGTCTCAGAAGTAGTCTTATTGCTGCTCCTAGTAAACTTCTTTCTAAACACTTCAAGTATATTGGGATAAAAAATCCTTTGTAATTCGCTTGCAGCCAACAGCAATTCTACAAGGAAAATCACCACCCAGAATAGGGAATATTGGGCATCTAACACGAATAGCTAACAAACTTGTGCAGTTAGGGAATAACAATAGTGATATACAAGCATATCTGCAGGTTCTTTCCATGTCCCTTTCTCATATATAATTGAAATTTTCAAAATGACAGATTACAACGGCATAATCCTTGCTTATGTATTGTTGTCTAAAGTTACTTTGCTCTATAATCTAAATGGTTGTACATAAAGAACATCGTTTCTTGGTTTTATCACCATCTTATGCTGTAATAATTGCTTCTTAACTCTAAATTGATGGATCGTGAACCAAGTTACTTCACTAGATTTTATTCTTTCTGCATTACTATTTTATAGTTCACTATTTTTGTCAGGCTAACGGTGAATGGGTTAATTGGCAATCCAATGTTCTGCTCCAACGAAATGCATTAGAAAATGTCTTCGACTGGGCATGTGGGTTAGTATGTTTTGGAAACGTGTTTTACATTGATATGAATACCCAGATATCTGTAGCTCTCTCCAATTAAAAGAGTGAATTTCATTCTTTTAAATAAAAGTTTCAAGTTGTGTTCTTATACCACAACCCAAACTAGTTTTATACTTGTAAGTAGAGGCGCATCTTGCCAACTGCATTAGTTTAGGATCACTATTTTTAGAAATTACATTCGGAATTATCTTCCAAAATCATGATACTTATGAGACAGCATAACTACTAACCAAGCAGATATGAGTTATAAAGACATCAAATGTTTGACTGAATTAGTCAACCCTGACGAAACAAAATAACTAGACTGTTCACTGTTGTGTACCCAATTGTTAGTGATTTTCTGTTAGCATTGGTATCTTTTTCGGGATGTAACAGAAAATCATATTGCAGAATGAGCTCCTTCAAAGAATTAGTCAACCCTGACGAAACAAAATAACCCAACTGTTCACTGTTGGTATTATTACAAATTATAATGCAACCCTTGTAACAGAATGAGCTCCTTCAAAGAACTGTTGCCTTTGTGTTTTGCTGATTTCCCTGGTTAAATGTGGATTCATCATATGTTACAGGAGACCAACTGGCTTACAGGACCGAATGAGGGATAGTGATGATGATGATTACCAAGAGAGGGACTATGATGTTGCAGCTTTGGCAAATAATCTTAGCCAGGCATTCCGATATGGAATTTACAATAATGATGACATAGATGAGGTTCTTAGCAAGCCTTCTTTTGATAATCCCTTAGAAAGTCATGTTTCGTGTTCTCTTTCTGTTTCTTTGGTTATATGGACAACTGGGGATTGACTAAAAACTTCAGTCTGAATTGGTAGTCCATGATTTATGATTTAGTGAGCTGCTTGCTCTTTTAGTTTGTCGTAGAACAGTGAGCTCTTTCATTATTCATGACATCTTGCACTCTACCAGTCTACCCCTTCTCTTAGAAAAAATATATAGAAAGTTGCCATCTTGTATTGATGGACTGAATGTTCTGACACTGTAACTCATATATAACTCAACATTGAGAAAATGATAGTACATTTAAACTAAGAGGATAACTTACCTGAATTTTTTTTCGAAGTTGGTATCTCATCAAATTGACAGAGGGGTGGGGGTTATAACCATACAAAAGGCAGAGTGAACAGATTCCTCTTTTCGATTTTTTGTGTTCTTCTTTTTGTTACAGTTTGAAATAGAAATAATGAGGTTCATGTACTGCTTCACTTATAGAGTCCCCTGAGTTCGTGTTATCGAAATAGTTAGTTAACGTATTTGCTTGCTATTTTGACATTTCCATGGCCTATGGAGTCAAAAGTTGTTACACTCTCTGGCTCGTGAATATAAATGAATCTCACACTTCTTATATATTTTAATTTTCTCAAGGGTAAGATTGCATACAATAAGACCCCCTTGACCCACCTAGGCTGGAACCTATCTATAGGCATCAGGGCTGGTTATTATTATATTTCTTTACTATTTGATCAGTGTGTATTTTGGTTGTGTTTCCAATTGTTATGATACTAGGGATATTTTCCATTGAGAAGGTAGATATTGTTTTATTGAGCTTTTTTCTTTCTGGACTCTGCTCCCAATTTTTTGCGTACTGGTAAATATTCACTTGCTGGTTGCAGGCTCAGGGATCGCTTGAACGGGATGATGAGTAAGGTTTGATGCAACTTGGTTTGATTTCTATGTCTCCATTAATAGTCCCGTAAATTAAGATGGTTTATAAAGATTTGGAACCGATGGAAGTTGACAATATGAAATTATTTGGTACAATAACAGTGACCTATACTTCGTCCAGAATCACCTAATTGTAATTTCCTTCTTTTTTTGTCACAATCATCTTTTTCACCTTTACCCTTCATATTAATGTGGTAACACATAGCTGCCCGCCATTCATTTGTTCTGCTACTCATTTTTTAAGCCATGCCAGGGTAGTTTTTTCACACTATGTCAACTACCTACCTTAAAATCAATGTAACTCTGTAGGTCGTACCAATAAAAAAAGGAGGAAGCTGTTATATCTTGGTTAGTTTTACTTTGTCATATGTTAATTATAAAAATAAGGATTATTCTGCAGATAATGGGTGTTACATATCCATTTCGTTGTAGCCTCTTG